>MQRK01179780.1:56756-66977 GCA_001938485.1 Girardia tigrina
ATATATATATATATATATATATATATATATATATATATATATATGTATATAATTAAATCCACTGTGACAATAAAATTCAGATTTTTAAATGACGTTATCGAATATCAATAATAATAATAATAAATATCAATAAATATTAATAAATGATAATTATGATATTAAAATAATAAAATGTCTCAATGGAAAATCGCAGTTGAATTTTTCCCATCCAAAAATTATCAATCGAAAATCGCTAGAAAATAACATTTACCAATTTCGTCAAATCGATGAGCGCCTGATTGAGAGCGTCTTGTTCTTGTTCGTCGCTCGGGGCGATCTCATCGCATTTGACCTGGTCGATCGAGTGGAATCATTCAAGTTACACGAAATACGAAAATACTTCTTGGAAAAATGAAAATATACTCATAGAAATCGATGGAATGGGACTCCGATAAATCTCATCGATTCAAATGATTCAACAGAGACCGATTTGAATTGCTCTATTTATTTTTTAATTATTTAAACAAAATTATTTTTTATTTTTTCATTGAAAAAACGAAATTGTATTTTTCGATTTTAATGTTATTTTCATTTGTGATTTTTGTAGACAATACACCGATTGATGAATATTTGATTAAAGTGCGATTTTCATATTGTTGGATTTTTTTGTTTTTTTATGCTTTTCTCGATATTTTTAGTTTCTTTTGTAATTGCCGTTATAATTTCTTTTAAATGGCATTCAAAACAAATATGTCCGCTTGTTTTTCGGATTTTGATTGTCATTTTGTTGATTTTTTTCTAATATTCGAATAGTTAATTTATTCTTTATTTTAGAATATGAAAATTTTATTAATCATCTTTTTATTTTGAAAACTTTTTAAGGTCTCAAAATTGGAATAAAACGGTTCCATCGGAGTTCCTGAACAATATTAGCATAAAAAGATCTACTTTTAATTTATAAGTAGTTTATATTACGCAAAAAAATAAATTGAAAAATAAATAGTCAGATAAACCGATTTTAAGTCTAACAAGTAAATCATAAAAATATTTTTAAAATAAATGACTTTTCCAACCAATCAGCGGCGTAGCCAGGATTGCAGAGGGGGTGGAAAAAAATTCCTGAAAGATCTAGCAATCTTAAATATAATTGGGGTGGCTAATTATGTTTTAATTTTTTCAGGGGTGGGGGTGTCTCCCGATTTTAACCCTCTAAACTTAAACGATCCTTAAGCTCCTTAAACGTTCCTCTGACCTCCTTTTTTCTCCCCGATTAAAATCCAATCAAGGGTTTCTATATTAATCTTTGTTTTCAGCCTCGCCAGTAACGTGGACTAAAATGGGAACGCCCAATTGGATTTTAATTGGGGCAAAAACGAGAGGTCCCGTTCCTCTAAGTTTTGTTTTTCGTAATATTTTTTTAAACAATTTTTAGGGCATTTTATCAGGGGGGGTGCAAATCCACCCAATCACCCCCCCTGGCTACGCGCCTGCAACCAATCAATAATTTTGCTTTGTGTTTCCTGAGAAAGTTGCCTTTTGTGGGTTGGAATAGTCATTTTAGGGTAATTAAAACTTATACATTTGTATTTATAGCATTGTACGGGAGGATTAATTTATTTGTTAAAATGATTAATTTATTTGTAAAAAAAGATTAAATCGTGTGTTAAAATGATTAAATTATGTGTTAAACCCTGTAATGCAACATCTCTCACACATCGACTATTCTCTGGGTCCTCACTCCGCCCCTATTCATCTCTGACTCATCACAACTTCGATAAATCTAACAATCAGACTGGAACCTTCAGTTGTCAACCGGCCCTTCCTTTGCATTCCTCTGGGGATCAGGATTATTATAAAATATCAGAATTATTATAGAGGTTCAACAGTTATAGACAGAGCTCAGTAAAACAAAATAAGACGTATAATTCCAAACATATATTAAAACCAATTTAAATATTTATCAAACCGTAAGAAAGAATAACTAGAAACGTGTGATCAAGTTCAACTGGGAGGTGAAACATGAGCGAGCTTTCCAAGAAGCAAAATCAAAACTCAAAAATATCAAAACAATGGGTCTACCAGACGACAGCTCTCCATTTATATTATGTACAGACGTATTAGAAACAGAAGTAGGCAGTAGCCTCAACCAAGAAGATAAAGAAAGTAATATGAAACCAATATATTTTTTTTCTAGTAAACTTACCACAACAGAAAGAAAATATGCCACATTCGACCATGAACTTCTGTCTAAAGTCCTTGCGGTTAAAAATTTCAAGCATTACCTCGAAAACGACAAATTTAAAGTGCAAAAAGATCATAAGTCTCTACTATATGTCCAAACAATGAAGAACCCATCAAATCGACAATGGCGAGGGATCCAATTCCTCTCTCAGTTCAATATGGAAATAAACTACATCAAAGGCTCAGAGAACGTTATAGCCGACTTTCTATCCCGACATCAGGAAGAAGAACACACCGAAGAATTATCCCACATCACCCTCAAAGAGCTAATGGAAGATCAAAAGAGACCCATCTATCCAGAACATCCCTCACTCTTCACTGAGGCATATCCTCATAACAGTGAATTACAAAACAGCGAGTTACATAACAGCGAATCCCAAAACAGCGAATTACATAACAGCGAATCATCAAAACAGCGCATCCTCAAAACAGCGATGTACTACCCAAATAGAAAAAAAGTCAATTAGATATAAAATTTTATTTTAAGGAAATTCCAACTTTAAATACTTTGTCAAAATGCAATTGGCGTGCTTAAACTGAAAGAATACAATAAATTAATGGAAGTACTTTACTTTGGAGAAGAGCATGGATTGTAAATATTTGTTTATAAAAGGGACGTGCTACCCGAAATGTACCGTCCATGAACCAATGATTATTGCTGGATAACATTTGTAAATTACTTATTGTTCCAAGTAATATAATTGATTTGTCCTCACTGATAAACAATAGGAATAATTGACCTGAAATAGTTTGTGTCAATTGATCAGGTATGTTGATGTCATTTAAACTTTGAGGCAAAACCGGTAATTTCTTGTGACGTGCTCGATACAACACGTTGTTTATAGATTTGAAAGCTGGAAATATAGCGGAAGCTGAAATATTACCAGAAATTTCAGCTGCCACATCAGAATGTATAATCGGAATACTGCGCGTTTCTGTTTTTGCTTGTTGCTTCATCTTACAAATAGTAGACTTTACGATTCCGATTTCTGGTGCTGGTGGATGGGAATGCCCTTGTTTTTCAATCGCATGACAGTTATCAAAATCTGACCAAAGTCTTCCTTTGCAACCGATGGTAAAACATCGCCAATTTTTTCTAATTGAGGTGACTGTATCTACACGGTAGGAATATCCTCCATAATTGCATGCTTCATAACCTTTATGAGTAGTTAATATTTCCATTTAGTTTTTTCACAAGCAAAACTTAAAAATAATGTTATGAAAAAATCGAAAATTAAAACAAACTTTAAATTATATTATTAATAAAATATATTTAAAAAAATTATATCTTAAAAATATCTTATTAATATAAATATTCTCCAATTTAAATGACCAAAATCTCATTTTAAAATGAAAAATTTCATTCACTGTTTTGCGGAATTCGCTGTTTTGATGACTCGCTGTTTTGATGATTCGCTGTTTTGATGAATTGCTATTTTGATGATTCTCTGTTTTGTAATTCGCTGTTTTGAGAATTCGCTGTTTTGTAATTCGCTGTTTTGATGATTAGCTGTTTTGACAATCGCTGTTTTGGGATTCGCTGTTATGTAATTCGCTGTTATGTAATACACATGCACCGAATTTTCTAGACTCCACAACTGATGCCATGGAGGAGCAAACGCCACAATCAAACTCTTGACCAAACGTTATGTGTGGCCTTACATGAAGAGTGAAATTAGAAAATGGGTTTGAAATTGTTAAAATTGCCAGGCAAACAAAAGCACAAGACTCACCAGATCCCCCCCACGGCATTCTCACGAACAGAGGAAAACTCAGAGTGGTTCACATCGACCTAGTTGGTCTTCTCAAAGAAATCAGAGGAAAGAAGTGATCATTCGCGACACTGGATTGGTGGAAGCTTTCCCGATGCGGGATATCGGAGCTAAAGCAGTTACCGATATCAAAGAAAAAGAATGAATATCCCGTATTGGCACACCAGGGCAAATTATCAGTGACAATGGGAGACAGTTCATATCAACAGATTACCGAAATCTGTGCAACCGATACGGTATTGAACATCACCACACTACTCCATATCAGCCACAAAACAACGTCAAAATTGAACGACTACACCAGACACTCAAAGAAGCTCTTCGATGCGGCTCAACAAATGCGGACAAAGAATGGATACAGACGCTACCACTCGTTCTAATGGGACTCAGAAACAAAATCAACGACTCCGGCCTTTTACCATCGCAGATACTATTCAGTACCTCCACAAGACTTCCAGGTGATGTGATCATTCCTAGTTCCAATCGGTCTATTGTAGATGTTCCAGATTTCTACCACGAATTTGGGAACCACGGTGACAAAAAGAGTTTCTTACCCAAAGACCTGTTAAAATGCAAAAGGGTGTGGATAAAAAATTACTTAAAATCACTTTAAAATCTTTATTGTAATCCATAAGATTACCTTTACATCTTTTAATACATCTGCCATACCAAATCATACTTTTTCTACATACCAAATCAAGTAGAAAAGCACAATTTTGGACCACATAGTGAAATGTCATGGAACTCAAAGGAGAGTATTTGATAATGATTTTCGGGGTTTGATTAGTAACTTTGATCACAATTATGAAAGGACAATTACTGAAGCACTCTTAATAAAGTTTTGTAAACCTAGTCTAAATGTGCAAAGTGATTCGTTCAATCGTATATTGACGTGACACACTATGACGTAATGGTCATCTTTCTATATAAACATTAACTTTCTAATTAAATACAGAACTGAAGATGCCACAAAAGTAGTGAAACATGTTTTGGAATAAAAATTTAAAATTAAAATGGTGTTATTGGTGTTTAATATATATATATAACTAATATGGGGCTAAAAATAATTAAAAGAAACATTTTTTTCAATAAATCATAGGAATAAAATGAATTTATTTCATTTATCTTAAAAAGTAAACAGAAATTCATTTAATGCAATTTATTCAATTCTCGCAAACTAATCATTAGCAGCTATCAATTGCCGTTTGAGAAAACAATAATCCAATGATTTTAAATCATGTTCACAAAATTAATGTTTTTTTAGGTATAATATTGGTATTTATAATATTAGTAAAATTATTTAAGTTATTATACAGTCCCATCAAATGTGGATGAACTGATGATAGGATTATTATTTTAAAACGCGTCGTCTTCTTTTCATCAATTGTACATATGTATAAAAAATATAACTCTTTATGGAAGTCGTAGTTTCATTACTAAATCATGATTTTTTATGTCTATCAACAATAAGAGTCAAAAGTTTTACAAAAACTGTTTCATTCGAATAGTCTTTCAACAATATTAGTTATCTTTTGATAATAATTTCCAAATTAAACTAATTGGAAAAGTCTTTTGATTTCTTCCATGGAAGATCTTGTAGCATTTGAACATTCTTTAGTTACTGGAGTTGCCATGTTCAAAAACCCATGAGGCAAATCTTTCATGACCTTCAATCGTACCTTTTGAGCACCAGCATTACTAACTTTTTTGCAAAATTCAACAGAATCATCAAGTAAAGGATCGAACTCAGATGCCTAAATATTGCATGATTTATTTCTTAAAATAATAAGAGATAAATATTCCTAACAAAAATCGACATTGGAGGAAGTCTCTTTAGTAATTCCTCATCAGCACTAAAAGGCGACATAAAAGGATCACTCTCAATCTCGGCTCTTAAGAGCAGTTTAATTGGAGAAATCTTGTTCTCCTTAGAATAAAACATTTTCTTTCCAGCTGAATCCAGAGTGTCTCGATCGACTGTAAAGAACATAAAATGATTTTTCAAAAAATATTTTTCAAACGAAATTTGTCTGAATGAGGCTTGCTAGTTTCCTGATCTGTTGTTGATACGTAAGATTGTTCCTTGACAAGGTCTTCCTCATTTTTACCACTGTAAGCTAAAATAAAATTGTTTATAAAATTAATTAAAATATTATCAGGTTTATTATTTCAATACAGATAATATTTTTATTTGTTGTTAGTTATAAATTTAATTAAATCATGCATTTTTCTCTTTCTCATGGTCTCCTAGATCAAATATTTATAACTTTATGAAGAACTGGTTGCATCTTGATCTATTGACGTTCTTCTGGGGTGTGAACAGAAGTGACCTAGCTTTTAAAATCATTAAAGGAAGCGTTTCGGAGCTGCATATCTGGATTAAAAATGCAAAGTTTCTTGCTACCTTCTTCAGGACGTCTAAAAAGACAACGAAACTTTTGCATCAATTTCAACTAACGGTGAAACATTTCCCTGCTTATTACGAAGTTTGATTTGTGGAGCACATAGTTAACCTTTTAACAGCCATTCTTCACAATCTTTATGGCTGCAAGGAAGATTCTAATTTTTTAGAAAAGACTGGCGAATCGAAAACGGAGAGAGCAACAGCACGGGAATATTTGAAGACATGGGAAATGAATCGTATGAAATCTAGCTAAACGGTCTCATAGTTGATGTTTTGAAAATATTTGTGATTTGCAGAAGCAGCTTCTGCGTAACGACCTGTTTCTACCAGATACAATAAGAAAAAGAGATTCAGCACTTAGTAAATTAGGCCTTTAATCCAGCCCCCCCTATCCTGGTGAACTGGAAGAGAAACTACAGCCTCAGGAAACAGAGACTTATTTTAAGAGCTGTTAACACGAATATACCAACTACAAGAAATCAGGATGCGGTGCGCCTCGAAATTGTGTAAATAGCAAAGACTTATCTTGGAGAGAAGTTTGATGTGGAACAAGAAGAAGTAGTCCAAAACATAATTGTTCCACGCGATTCTCGAATTGCCACAAGAACCGGAAGGAGGAAGCATGTTGCAACAATGAACATTTCCTGATAGAGTGCTGGGACCGTATTTGTAACATAATCTTCTCTTCTTCGATATACGCAAGTAACACAGAATGATCTGATCGAGCATATCCCCCAATAGGGACTTGATACAAGACTGGATGGTTCCGCAAGTTTTAAATTGGGTGCATAAATATTGTATCAGATTATCTCACTTCATCCAGGGCATCACTGGAAATTGAAATCAATTCACTCGTCAATTGTACAATTTCAGCCTGAAAGGCAAATATTGAACAAAACATATTACAGTATTTATAATCTGTTTTGATACTTCTGTATCTATATTTACTTAAATAACACTTATTTCTCATATGTTAGTTAATAATGGGAGATTGGAGAGATATTTTAATTACTTACAAAATAAATCGTTTTTACAAAACAATTTTAACAACTTAACATTACATATCATAGGAGACACAATATATCTGTTTACCAACTGTTTACCATTGAAAAATCATATCTAAATCAAATTAAAAAACTTCATTTTCTTTCAGTTTTTTTCCAATTTAGTTTATCAATTCCCTTGTAATGGGTTTAGCGTTAGGTTTCTTTTCCGGCAACCCGATTGACCGAGATTGTTGTGAATATAAACAATTATTTATGTAACTAATGTGATGCGGAAGAATAGCTCAAACAACTCTTGTTAATTATTATTTTTTACTTTATTTCCATAAAGGTAGCATCGACTGAAGATTATTACAAATCGTTCAATTTCAATCATAAACTTTTAGAAGAATTCGAAAAATTAAAAGCGAATATCGAAACATTGACGACAGTGGTTTCGAATTACTTTCTCTTGGTGTCAGAATTCGACTTCCAGGACATTAAATACAACGGATATCGATCGGTATTCCGAATAATCGCAAAATGTATCTCAAGTTTATCAAATAAAATGAGAAAATTGAATTATTCGGTGTTGATAAAGTGAGAGAAATCAATGAATTTTGAGAATAATAAGAACAATTGGAATTACAGCAGGGACAAATACGAACAACAGTGTTGCGATTATATCGAGTTTCTGTGCCGACTAGCGGCAATCAGTAATCAATTGGGTCGAATGATGGCAGCCCAGAGGGAGCGGCGGGCGCTGTTTATGCAACCCGAGGACGACGAGAACGTCTACTGGAGCCTAATTGGGTGTTATGATCTGCTCGAATCGCGAGCCTTTTATGGCCCTTGTCTTGGGTTCTATCTGACCCAGCCCTGTCGTGCACTCGCCAAACTCTTCTGCTCGCTTCAGCTGGGGCTCGGACATGCCACTTCGGTTCGTTCTATAATCTATCTCACAATTTTCAATTTTTTTTATTGCACATTGTATTATTGGATGATGTCTTGATTGTCTTCACTTGAATCAGTCGGTGAAGTATCAGTCGAATGTGGAGTTATTTCTGTTCACAGTCGTTCAGAGCGTTCACGGCTGGTGGAAAGAGCGTCAGCGCGGTGCTGATATTTCTGTTCTGTTTCGACATACCTCAGTATCTTTCTGCAAGCAGTGCTGGAATCTTATCGATCATCCCATCGTGATCGGCTCATCTAATCTTCTTCTACCCAATTTACCGGTTGTGAAGGAAATTTCACTTCAACCAGTTTAAATGCTGATGCCTCGCTGAAAAAATTTACAAATTTCTTTACAAATTTCCATAGCGTTTTTCAAATTTTCTTTGCTCGCGATCTCCGTTTTCGACACATTCGTGTAAATCAGCTTATTTTGCAGAGTTTGGATTTGAAATTCAAGTTTTTGTCGCCAAGCGATCACTTTATTTGGAAAATACGTTATTTCAAATCGACGATGTTTTCTATCGGTTTTTACGATTAGTTTCACATCGGAAACATTTGTCAATGGCTTTTGATTTGTCAGAAAAAATTATGTCATCAGAAAATGCTAATTTAATTACTAATTATATTCAAAAATTGAAAACTCGAAATTCAATCAAAACTGTTTATTTTTAATCGATATTCTTTTTATAAGCTTTATAATTTACCATCATATTATTTAAACAAATCATTAATTAATTTTTTCCAGAAATTCATATAATGATAATTTAAAACTTTTTAACAAAAATTACAATATATAGAGATTTTTTTACTTTTAATACTTTTAATAAAAAAAATTATATATATATATATATATATATATATATATATATATGATCAATTCGTTACAATCAGTGATCTTAAGACGTAAGACCACCGAAGTATATTATCATCAAATACGTTTTAAATGTCGTTCTTATTGCTTTATTAAATAATTGACATTATTTAAAAAGATTTATTTACGATATCATGAAATATCATTTGAGGCTGTTTACATCCTGTTATTAAAAATTATATAATCCATAAAAACTAACCAAGCAAACAACGAGCAATAATTCCAATTGGTAATATTGGACAAAATGCACCGATTATTCTAGCAGGAGATGGAACAAAGTTTATTAGAGTGGCTGGATATGCTAGGAAAATTCCATCGGGAACACGAATATTGAGTGTAAGTGCCTTAAGAACACACCCTAATACGAGGTTGCCTCCCGCAGAATCTCCACACATCACGATTCTGCAATCAGGTGAACAACCAAGTTTACCAAGATTCATCAATGTCCATGCGTATGCATAAAGACATTCTTCATGAGCACGGGGATATGGAAATTCAGGGGCATGTGAATAATCTACTGATACAACTGGATAAGTCAGATCAATGGCCCATTGACGGAGATATCCCTGAATTAATTTATTATTAAAAAACCATCAAAAATAATTTCAAAATTAAGATATGGGATCTTAAAAAGTTTTTTCGATCAAATTTTTATATAATCATTTATTGTCATCGAAAATGAGTAAGTGTACAAAGTTTGAAGAAAATCGATTGAATAGAAGGCCTTCAAAAATAGGTTTCTAAATTCCATGGATATATATATATATATATATATATATAGTATTGAATCTTGTGAACGCAAGTTTAATATTTTGAAAATATCATTTGATTATTAGGGTGAGTCATAAGTTGTGGGGCACTTTTTATTAAAAATTAAAATGTTCATAAAACAACGCATAATAAAGATTATGATTCGAAATATAGTCCATTATGTTCAATACATTGTACCCAACGTTCTGCAAGTTGTTCTATTCCGCGTCGATACCATGTTTTGTCTTTAGAAGCAAAAAATTCTCG
>MQRK01179807.1:7633-33862 GCA_001938485.1 Girardia tigrina
TATATATATATATATATATATATTCAGTTGTAATTCCGAGACTGAGGGTTAATAAATGAAACGAAACAAATTTTCAGATCTCTTCTTTTCTTAATTCAAAGTATTTTCCCTCTAATTCAAAATACTTTTAACTGGGATTCAATAACAAGATTCGAATTACTTCTCGAGCTCATTTTTCAGTAATGTCTCTAAGGTATTCATCGATACTCTTTGGATGGTCTCAAAAGCATCAAAAATACGTCATTTCAACTTTATTTTTATTTTTGCAACATTGAAAAAAGTTTAGTGACCCAATACACAGAATTGATTTTGTTCAAAACTTTTACGAATAATCAATTATGCATTTTACTCTGTGCATTATCGTGTCACACTCACCAGTCGTTAGGATCGCGATATTCTAGTCAAATTAGACGAATTCTTCCACCAACCGTTGCAAAACTCCTTAGTCCAAAGCAGCAGTAAATGTTTGACAGTTTTTGACGCTCTCATGTTGGATGATATTTTGTGCTATCAAAAGGTTTCCAGAAGTGTCATAAAGCTGATTTATTATAATTTATTTTATTGTTGCATTCACAATACAAATGTTTATTTCGAATTTATTAATATTGTCTATTTTGGTATCTTTACTAAAATATACAAAATTAAATTGTTTTTTTTTTATTGAAACGTTTTTAAGTATTTAAAATATTTTTATAGGACTGTTGCGTTATTAGCGATGAATTGAATCATGTCAGTTTAATATTGGGTATTCGTCTTTCTGGTGCTGATATTCGAAGATTCAAACACAATAATATAGATTCTTTGGAAAGGGTTTTAAGAAAAGCAATTGTTGAAGGTCATTCGAAAAGCCATCGTAAATATAAAAAGATCCTTGTTGTGGTTGAAGGGGTATACAGGTTTGTCAAATTTCTATCCTTATTTTCCGTTAACATAATTTTTTAATGTTCCTTTGAAAATTTACATAAATATTTAAAATATATGATAAATGAGCCTATTTTATGATTTATGTTATTAGTTTCAATGATTATAAATTTTTAGAAATAAAAGTTATTATACGAGTAATAAGTACCAAATAATAAATATATAATATTATATAAACGTTAATTGGATTCAAACACAGAAACGTAAAAAGATTGTAAAATTATTACTAAAAAAGAACCATTTATTCACAAGATGAATTGAACGTTTCCTTGATCAAATTCTGAAACTACATGGAGATTATTAAACTGAAAATAATTTCATTATATTTTTTAACTTTATAAATATTATATTTGTCTAAAATGTTAGTTAGTTTGTTTGTTGGTCTGTCAGTCACTCCATGATCAAAATGCTAAATGGCAGAGGAACCGGAGCAAATTCACGTAAAGACGTAGTCAATCTGGATAGCCCGCATTGAAATGGTTTTGTCGGTGTAATGCATTCGATGAAGGACGCTGAAAAGCCGACGAAATCGACAGACTGTCAAATGAACATCGATTTTGAAACAATAAATTACAAATTATAAATTATTTTGAAAAATGTATGGATTTACATAATTATATAAATAATTATTTATAATATTTTGTGTTAAATAAATAAATTTAACATTAATAAATTATGCTTATTAGGTTCGTGATTAAAATTGGAAGTCATAATTTGTAAACTTTATTTCTACCACAATTTTCATTATTGGAACAAATTTATGAGGAACAATATTTCAGTTACATAATCCAGATCTCAAAATTCTAAATATAAATAATAATATCGATAAATATATAAATATGTTATTCAATTTTGCATAAATTTAGATCTTTAAAAATATTTTAAAAATTCAAGTCTTAAATATCTTTCTTTTATTTTAAATCATTCGATTATAAATTATTTTTTTAAATAAAAACCTTTTATTTATTTTTAATAAAAATTGCAATCTTTTTAAAGTTTATTTTCTGTTAAGTAATATTATTTTTAGTTTTTAAAATTTATTTTACTTAATATTGATTTTATACATTAAAAAAGTATTATGAAAAGAAAATTTATAAATTCTAAATTACGGAAAAATAAATTAAATAACCTAACTTATTTTTATTTGATTATAGTTTTTCATATTACAATTTTAATACTAAACAATTCAACAACTTCATTTAAAAATTAAATCATTAAGTTTATTTGAACACAAATATTTTGTCCTTTAAAAATTAAAAACTAATTAAAACTTTTAACGAAAATTAAATTCAATAAACATTATGATTTTATTTTAAATAGTGTTACAAAATATATCAAAATCTTCTTTACAATATTCTTTAACTCCGAAGCTGTTATTTTAATTGTGAATTTTTAAAACATAATTTTTATAAAAATTGACCCAATTTAATTAAAATATTATCATTACACTATATATTTTTATGGAACCTTATTTATTTTAATTAATAAAAATATTATCTATAACTCAAATTTTTATTTTAAAGAATTATTTCATTTTAATTAATCGAACATTATTTTTAATTTATTTAAAATATAAATATGATTTTTAAAAATATCAAAAATTTAAAAATATCAAAAATTTTAAGTTCACCAAAAGAATACTATACATAAGAGAAAAGATTTATTCAAATTATGGTGTTTGTAATTTCACAACTTACTGAAACTTATTAGTTAACCTTTCCAGCAGAGTCTATAAAAATAGGCTAGGATCTTCCAAAATTAATGTAATGACAATATATATACATATATACGTATGTATATTTATGTTAGGCCGAATTCACAAATTCGGCAACTGCGTTTTTTTGGCAACCATTTTGCCGAATCCGTGAATTAGGCAAAAAATTACCAAATTAGCAATTTTTACCGAATTCATAACTATATGAAAATTTTTAATTTAATGGGAAAATTTCTCAATTAAAAATGAAAGATAATGTATTTAATGTGAAAAAATATCAATTTATTTTGAAAATAAACAATTTAATGTAAAATTATGTATTTAATACGACAAATTATCAATTTAATATGAAAAATGAAATTAAATATGAGAAATATCTCAATTTATTATGCAAAATAGACTCCAAATGTAAACTTTTTCACATTAAATTGATTTTTTTCATATTAAATTTTAATATCATTTTCATAATTGCATTAAAAAAATTGCCGAGTTCTTATATATATATATATATATATATATAAAGCATATTTAATCAGTTGAATATCTGAGAATATGTTACATCATGATGTATCTTGTGTAGCAGTGAATTATTGCACTGGTATAAATATTTTTCTTACAAAGATTTTTCTCATTAATTTTGGATAAATTGATGGTGCTGAATACGAATCTGAGCCCTAAATTTGTTTGTCATGTAATAATTGCAAAGAATTAATGAATGATGCATTTTCCAGCATCATTCTCTTACATTATGCAAGCATGCACACAAAACCTTTGATGTATAAATATTGAAGTGGCCGGTACCTTCATGCCACCTTCATACCTTCATGTAATACATATAGAAACTCAGATATTGACAGACACCCGCACACACAACCTTGCTTATCAAAAGAAAATGTAAACAATAACAATTGCATAAACCATTTTCATCATGAAATTTATGTTAAAACAAATTTAAAACGATTTTCAAGATGAAAGTTTTGTGGAGACTCAAGTGTAGAAATTAGTTTTTCAAGTTCCCCCAAAAAAGAAAACATTTCTAGTGATAAAATATAAAGCGTAAAGCTGGCTTCTTCGAAAAAGGATTAATTAGGTGACTTACGAATGACAGTAATTTTACATTTCTGATGATAAAGCATGAGTTAGCAAAATGGTCCTGCTTTAAAAAGATTTTCACCAATTTATTTGGAAACATCACGTCTCTATAATGCTCCCAATACTGTAAAAACAGGATTCCTACCGACAATGTTCTTGTATATGTTGAATGAGTATCTCTGAAAACCTTAGTCTCTTAGGAACAAAGTAAAAGTTTCCATCAATATGTGAAGACCATAGAAAAGCGGTTCTAAGGCAGCTTATATATATTGATACTGGCGAATTATAGCTGGAATTTGAAAGAAACGGAGTAACGGGAATACTCGAGATGCTTCAAACATCAAAACGTTTCTGTTTATATTATTTTTATTGTTACTTACTTATATTCTTTGATAAATTGTTTTACATATTATGCACATTTTAAGTGGAAATGTGTGAATTGTTTTTAAAAATGTTTCAAGGTACAAAATTTTGATGTCATTTTCGTAATCAACGTTGTAAATTAACATAGACTAACATTCAGTATCCACGGCAGGAAGTTAACCAACTCTATAAATGTGAAGCACAAATAAAGTCTCTTAAATTAAAATACGTGAACAAAATAAAAGGGTTTCTTTGTCACTATAATACAGAAATAAAATTGTGATTAATACACTTATATTGGAAGAAAACTAAATATAACAATACAATGTTTTAATTTTTGAAACACTTCATTTAAAAAAAATTCCAATAAAAATTCACTTGTTTTTGCTTGTTTTCATTAAAAATTGTAAATTCGGAATTAATACATTAGTACACTTTACTTTTCATTTATAAATAAATTTTGTTTCTGAAAGTGACTATGTCAAATGTCAAAACTGGCTTCCAGCAAAGGAAGTACATATTTTCCGACGTTGGAAAAAATTCCAGCCTTTGCCCTTTAACAATAAAGGTAGGTGATGCAAGCATGAATTAATGCATTGGCAGTAAAGAAAGCAGTTCATTTTTTAGGAATGACAAAAAAAGTTGATCATAAAGATTATGATTGATAAATGAATTTATATGGCGCATTGACAATTAATCAAATTACACAATTAATCAAATTTTCAAAAACTTGAATGGGATTGGACAACTCACTTTGGATATTTAAGTATGGTATTAAATGCTTTATTAATGATACCTCAGTCACTATCCTCCCATGATATGTGTCAAAACTTTTCCTCATTTAATAATATATAAGAAAATTATTTAAATAGCTTATTTATTTTAAGATTTTTTTATAAATTGCCATTAAATATAAATTATAATAGCATATAAAATGAATATTTCTTTATTTATGATGCATCATATCTTGATACACAAGAGAAAAGAAAATATTTAATTTAATTCAGCTTCTTTTTAATTTTTCTTCAGAAATTATTTAAAATAGATGAGTAACTCCATTTTTGGCTTTTATTTTTTTAATAATTTTAGTGAAGCAATTTATAACTTTCGATGATGTAAGAGACATCAAACATGTGTAATGATTATATTATAAAATGAGCTTTAAGTATATTCGAAGCAGGACGTTTGAACGCGAAACATTTGCAGCAATAATAATTTTAATATTGATAATAATAAATATTTATTTAACTGACTCCACCATTTCAAAGCAGCTGAAGTTTAATAATCACATTATACACATCCTCCCTTATTTTGGGGACATCTCAATTTCCATAAAATGTCTCTATATCACTATCATGGTGGATATTTAGACAATATAAAACAAATCCCATACTCTTCCATAAAATAAGTCTATCTTGTTTTTTTATTTTTTAATTGTGTGGATTGTTATTGTTTTAATTCTTTTCCGTCATTAAAATAGGACTATATACCTAACTATATAAATAAGGATTTGATAAAAAGAAGGTTGTATGATTTATGTTTATGGTTTAAATTTCTTGCAGATAAGTTGCATGAATATTATTTTGTTTATAATACAATTTTATAATATATCAGTTACAATAATAATAATAGATGTATTAGTTAAATTTATTTAATTTATAAAGTATTAAAGCTGGTTTCAGTTGTGTAAAGGTATTGCGTTTCACTCATGAATATTTATTATAAAAAATTTATTTTAACTTCGACTTTGAACACAAATCGAAAATTGGATTTCATTAAGTTCTTTCACCGAAAATTATTTTATTTATAATATTTAATTATGATTTAAAATATAAAAAATAATTTAATATTGTTATTTTAATAATATTAGTTCTATTAAATAGTATTTCAGATTAAGAATACCAACATAAAATTAGAAAATTTATTACATTAAATAAATATTTTTAAATAAATTTTGTTTTAATCTGTATTCTTTATAACATTAAAAATAAATAAATGTTTAAAAAAATAATTATTACATTGTTTTCACTTATAAATATTAAAAAAAGTAAATAAATTAAAAATAAATAATCTCTAATTTTTATTTTTTGACTTTTTTATATTTTTTTATTTACTTTTCTAGTTTAACAATTTATAAACTATATTTAATATTATTTTATTTTTATAAAAAAACAATAATTCATTTTTATAAGACCCAACATGTTTAAGAAAATTTTCATGAAACAATACGGTGTTCAAAAGATTATTTCAAATAAAATATAATTTATATTAAATGATAAATAATCAAAAATGTTTAAATTATACTTTTGAAGTAATTGGATAAATGTATGACACATTAATTATCAAGCCCATTTGCTTAAATTAATCATCTGAATACTCATTAGTAGACTGTCAAGGTTCAATCCACTCTGTAATCATTTATTTGAATTATTTTATTGATAAACATTTTTTGTTTAAATTTATCATATTTTACATATAAAACTGATGATTATATAAATAATAGAAATAAAGGATATTCTATTTATAAAGAAAAAAATTTTGTAACAGCTTTGTTAAAAAAAATTGTTCCGTCCGATCACTGAGTTTCTCCGAGAACCGGGCGATGGTAGTAGGCGCGCACGGTGGAATTTTTGATTGGATCTCGACCTCGGTGTAACTGTGCTGAATAAATATCGCTTAAAATGGATCGACATAAAGGATTCCGTTGTTGAGTCCATGTTACTTGATCAACATCACCCCAAATGATGTTTAAGTCACTAACCTTGCGAGACGGAATCAGGGAATTCTCAAGAAAAGTCATATCTTTCAAAGATATTAAGCATATACTCTCTTAAAAGGATCCAACAAAACCCAAAACATAATAACTCCACGGTAGTCCTCCTACGGCGTCTGAATGTTTTTTCTATCTCTGAGGCCTCTTCGGCATACTTGTAATAAACAACCAGTCATGGATCTGTATATCTTTGTATGAATTAGCGGACTAAACACAACAGCGAAATGGAGATTTGAACTTCCCCTCGCAGAGAGATCTGCGAGTACGCATATCTTCTGTACGTGTCGTTTCCTTCACAGCCGTTGAAGAGGTCAAAGTTTCCGTTACTGATTGACTGTCTTGTTGAATATTTTCAGAGGTATTGAATTCTACATTACTGGTGTTGCTGACTAGATTGATTTGCGCAGGTTAAACTGTTGCTTCGTCGACTTCTACGATTTCATTTGACTTGTGATAATCTCGATTGAGGTGTCTAGAAAAAATGGTTATTATCGTTATTGGGTTCGTGATTAAAATGCAAAGTCATTATTGGCAAACTTTATTTCTAATACAACTTTCATTATTCAAACAAATTTATGAGGAACAATATTTCAGTTACATAAACCAGATTTTAAAATTATAAATATAAATAATAATATCGATATATATATATATATATATATATATATATATATATATATATTTACATTTGTTAATTTATTCAATTTTGCATAAATCCTATTTTGTTTTTGTTTTATTAATTTTTTACAATGTTTATTAATTCGATATATAAATTTAGATCTTTAAAAGTATTTTAATGAACATGTCCTATAAAAATTCAGTTCCTAAATAATTTTTCTTTAATTTTAAAAATTCCATTATAAATTATTTTTAATGAGAATTTCCGTTGACAATTAAATTCAATAAACATTATGATTTTTTATTTAAAAAAAAGTGTTACAAGATATATCAAAATCTTCTTTACAATATTCTCTTACTCTGAAACTGTTATTTCAATTGTGATTTTTTTAAACCTAATTTTTTATAAAAGTTCTTTCAATTTAATTAATTAAATATTATCAATACACTATAATTTTTTATAAAACTTATTTCATTTTAATTAGTAAAAATATTATCTATAAACTTAAATTTTTTATATATAATTTCTTTCAAAAGTTCTTTCAATTTAATTAGTAAAATGTTATCATTACACTATATTTTTTTAGAAAACATATTTCATTTTAATTAGTAAAAATATAATTTTTTAATTTATCTGAAATATAATTATGATTTTTAATTTAAAAATATCAAAAATTTACAGTTCACCACAAATAACCCCTAACAATCGTAGTATCAGTATTTTATTATTACTATTAATTGACTTATTAATTGTAACGAAATTATACAGAAATTACTCGGAATTATGTACATTGTACAACCATGTGTTAGTTTTCTTGCTGTAAATCCGAGTTTCATAGAAATTATATTTTCTGTTGGTCAATAGAAATAAAATGGTGAAATGTTATTTTAGAATGGATCGAATTCATATCATTATACATGATCTTCATTTTCAAAAAGGAAAATTCAAACATTCATTTTAAAAACAAGTAGTTTACAGCCGCAAGACAAATGATTAGTTTTCACTTTAAAACAAAAAATCGATGTTATGTTGGTGCTAATAAAAATCCCATTACAACTAGATCTACTTGTTTATACCAATGGTTATTAACGAAAAAAATATATTTGATATTAAAACTGATTTTTTAATTCTTTACATTTATAAGTTTTCCCTTCTCCTAAGTAATGCTGTATTGAAAAAATTTTATTAACATACACAAAACATTTGAAAGAGTTTTCTTAATGTCCTCTTTAAAAGAAGTTTATATATATATATATATATATATATATATATATATATAACACAAATAGTCAATTATTTATATTTTGTATATTTAAAACAATATTAGTCAATTATCACTATTTAGTATTGAATAAAACCAATAAAATATTTATTAATGACAACTCTAAAACTCTACAAGGCAGCACACCGGTGCTTCTTGGTACTCAAATTTTTTTGTGCGATGTGCCATATCGAATCGTTGACAAATTTGTAGAATTATCAATCAATCAAAAACGTTCTTTGTTATGTGTAAAATTAATTTAAAAAATCGATTTTTTTATTTATCAAAATTAACAAATATTTTTCTATATTCATGTAATTCTAAATTCAAATAATTAAAAACATTTTTTAACAATACTCTTTATTCTTTATACGAAAAGTTATAAATAAGCATAACTGTTGTATTAAATTTAAACGATATTCATTCCAAATGATTATTAAAGAAAATTTTTTAAAGATCCGAGGGTTAACTAATTAATCAAAAGGTGCTCTTATTTCTCTATAAAACTCATGATTTCTTTCCTCAATTTTCGTGGATAAATAGTTTTCAGATTTATTTTATTACTGTTTAAAAATCAGTTTTAAAAATAATGAAATTTTTGTAAATTTTCATTTCACTAATCGAGATTTAAATAATTATAAAATTAGATCCTACTTTGATTCATAAAGTTTCAATTTGCAAAACATTTACTAAACATAAATTTTAAATATTTAATTAGTTTTATTTAGATTTAATCTTTTATAAATTTATTTTAATTTTTGAATTTTTTAAATGTTGATATTGTGTTTTGTTAATTATAAAATAAAAGAATTAATCAAAATTACCACGTTTTTATAAACTTCACTTGTTGTCGATCTGTCGGTTTGTCATTCTGTCCGTGAAAAATCTTTCAACTCAAATTAGACCAACTCCCCGACTATTTATCGGGCTGAAATTTTCAGAGTAGATCAAAACCTTAAGACAATGAAAAAAAATATTTCAAGTTGATCGGACATGTCTAAGTTGTCATTTTTGCAAAAAAAAACAGTTTGTATGGAGGCAATTTATATGGGTAAATTTTGTATAATAAAATGATTTGAATCTTTGTTTTGATCAAATTGGAATCTCCGTTGTTGTTAATTAATAATTATTAATAGCTCAAATCAGATTATATCTTACGATATAAATTAATTTTAATTCATCATTTTATTTTATCAATTCTAGTTAACGCTAATATCGGTCAATTTAAATATATAAGAATTGAAGAAGAACATCGATAAATGGCGTTGTTGAAAGTTATAGGAATTTTAATAGTTTATTTAAACAGTTGATATATTTTAATATTTCGTAAAAATTTGTGTATTTTGTGTTTATTTAGTAAAATAGAAAACTGAAAATTTAAGGACAATATAGTGGAAAAAAATGTTTGTTGAAAACGTGGTAATATAAAAAGCTCTTTTTAAACATGTAATTATTATACAATAATTCTTCTTTAATTTAGCTATTTTTAGTCTTCTGCTCTATTTTTGTTGAACTATTTCGACCTTTAATTCCATGATTTAATTTTAAAATTTACTTTTTAACACAATAAATGAATGAAAATTTTAAGCGTTTAATTGATTTACCAGATATGTTAGTGAACATTTCTGAACCAAATAAATATTAAGGGTTTTAAGTAAATAATCCGCGTTAAAAAAACGTTGACTCTTTGATATCTAAGTACTTTAAGTATGACATGTTTGGCTATGTTGCTGCCTAAAAATAAGTATAAAAATAATGAAATTTTTATTATATGCCAATCAAACAATAGTTTACAATTTTTTGTACTCGATTATTATGGTGCAAGTTTGAGAGAACTCGTTAAAATGAAGGCGACTTAAGAGAGCTATGATGAACGATTAACTAGATTATAAATTGAAGCGTTTGAAAGTTATTCGGACATGGTCACTGTATTTGAACCCGACATGATTTTACAAAAAATTCATCAATTTTCTGCGATGATCGGTCCAAATGGTTCCAGAAAGTCTAATTTGACGAATGTCATCAGTTTCATTCAGGGTGAAAGTGCAGACTATTTCCGTGTGAGGAAATTAAATGATAATTAATAATTGTGTGATAATTAATTCAGTGTAATTTTGGTCAATGGATCGTACAAATCGCATCGTTTATGACGGTCTAAGATACAAGCACTGAGCAGGTGATCATTCCCAACAACCTATTAAACTGTGAAATGCTTTCATTATTTCAGGGGTGTAACTGTGTTGGCCTGGATGTCTTCAACCTTTTTCGGGACCATGTCTCAAACAAACAATTTCTTCTTACTGTTATCATATCTGATTATTATTCTGAAACCTCTTTCTTTGTGTGCTGGGAAGTTAAGAATACATATTTATAAATTTAAAGTTTTATTACTACTTAATATAAAATCATTATGAGGACATATAACTACTTCGTAATTTGTATATTCCATAACATACACATATATTATTTAGGTTGTTAATATGATTATAATTATCACAAAATTATTTATCTTATTCAACGAAATAAATATTTTCAATTTATATCGAATTTTTTTTATCTAAATTAAAGACTTGACGTATAAAATTGTCATTGATACAATTCAAAAGTTTTAATAAATTAATTATATAATTTAATTAATTATTTTAATAATATATGATCTTCAATTACAGTGTTATTTTCTTTTCTAAATAGTACTAGTTGATGAAAAATGATTAATCTCTGTTTAATTGAATAAGTTACTATCTTTGAGATTAACATTCTTAAACCATTCCTTCTTATCCTTCTCGGTATCTTTTTTGTTGTTTCTATCCAAAATTTGAGAACTATTAGAATCAACAAAGCGAAGACAATAAGATGAGGATGAGTAATTTTTAAATCTCTTAAGGGATATCGTTTATTTCCGGTTCTTTAAGATAGATATTTTTTTCGAATTATTAATAAACTAAATTAAAATATCAAAAGCAATGCAAAGATAATAAAAAAATACAATTTGAATAATGTTGCGTATATCTGAAAATTGAATTCATTAAATAATTGGCTAGTAATATCAAATAAAAATTTGTTGTAGTAAATAAAAAAATATGTTGGACTTTAACGGGTCATGTAAAGGCTTTGGATTACCCGGGATATTCCGGTACTTGACTGATCGTGTAACTTCCTAATTTATGATTGCGCACGTAGATCAATTGATGGATCACTTTCTTAAAATTGGTAAATTGAAATAAATTAATATTTTCACTATTCTCAAATATTCCAATTCTAAAACATTCGAAATGAACGAAAAAATATTCTTATTAAACATTGAATAAAGGATATGAAAAGGTCGAGATGATGATATAAAACAGTAACTTTTACAGGAAACCTAGACATGATTTATTGATTTCTTATAAAAAAAATAATATAAATAAAATAATAATTTACTAATAATTTGATATAATTTAATTTAATAATTTGATATATTAAAATATGGACCTAAACATTCAATAAAATCAAAATTTGATAAATTAAAATTTCAAAGACTGAAGCAATGTATGGCTATTATTTATCTAATATTTCTTATTTTCATAGTTTTGATTTCGGATATTTTAAGCATGTTTTGAATAAAAATACTTCTGATAATTTAAATAAAAATTTTAAGCAAAATAACAATGATTTTTTGATTTTAAAAAATCTATCTAAGAAAAATATTAATGTATGTAAATTTGATAAAGGGAATGGTCTAGTCGTTTTAAATAAGGAGGATTATGTGAATAAAATGATTGATGTTCTCAAAGGGCCACAATTTATTAAAATTAATAAATTTCGTAAAAATGGTTAACTTCCTCCAATAAAAGATGATGAATTTCTTACTTCTTTATTATCAAATCTTAATAAACAGAGTCATATTTGTGATAATCTTATAAAAGGTTTGCATCCGATTGGTTCTCAACCAGTCAAATTATATGGACTTCCGAAGGTACATAAAAATGGAATACCTTTAAGACCCGTTTTATCGATGATTAGAACATCTCAATATATGGTAGCGAAATATCTAGATTCAAAATTAAAACCTCTATTATTATCTGAATTTTTGTGACGTGATAGTTTTGAATTTGTTGATTTCATTTCTACTTAAAAAGTACAGAATGAATGTGAATTTATGGTTTCTTTTGACATCTCTAGTTTATTTACAAATGTTCCCTTGGTTGAAACCTTGAATTTGTGTTGTGATCTATGGAAAAATAATTATTCAGAACATCATATTGTCGACGAGGTTGGGTTTCGTGAGTTATTAAATTTTGCAACATCAAATGTTCATTTTCTTTTTAATAATGAGTGGTATAAGCAAACTGATGGGGTTGCTATAGGTTCACTGTTAGCACCAACGTTAGCTTCTGTTTTTATTTCAAAGATTGAAAATAAAATTAAACTGTTTGATGGAAATCAAGCTTTAGTATATAAACGATACGTTGATGATATATTTCTAGTTTTTAAAAATCAGGCTGATGTACTTCCATTTTTAAATTTTATGAATTCGTTACATTCAAATGTTACTTTTACAGTTGAAAATGAAAAGATTGGAGTCTTACCTTTTCTGGATCTTTTGGTTGAAAGAAAATCTCTTGGTTACGCGACTGGAATTTTTAGGAAGCAAACTGATACAGGTTTATATACTTCACCAGACAGTTTTTGTGAACTTAAGTATAAAAGTGTCTTCCACTTTTGTTAAATCTGTAGTGTGTTAATAAACTAAGTTCTTTGTTAAATCAAAATGGTTATTCTAAATCTTTTTATAGAAAAATTAATAAAGGAAACAGTAGATAAAATACTTTTGAAAGATGTTTCGAAAAATCAGAGTTTGGCTTCTCCTGATGGACCTAAGAAAGAAATCGAAGGATCATTAGATATTAATAATTTGCCTAACTATTGTTTAATTGCACCTTATTCTGAAGGATTTAAAAACTTTAAAAGCAACTAACAATGAAATAAATTTGAAAATTATATCACGATCTCATAAAATTCAAAATATGTTCAGTAATAAATCTATTATACCTTTAACACTTTGTTCTGATATTGTTTATGAATATAAATGTAATGGGTGCGATGCCACATACATTGGAGAGACTGTCCGTCATCTCTGTAAACGAATTCAAGAACATGGTCGAAAAGAGAGTAAGAGTAATATTGCAGAACATAGGAAAAAATGTAAATGTGATATTAATTTGGATAATTTCAAAATTCTGTGTAAGTCTTTTGACAGTTATTGGGAGAGAATGTCGTGTGAAGCATTGTTAATTAGGTCACGTTGCCCTAAATCAATGTTCAATCGGCAGTGTCAACCAGCTTATTAAGAATTTTTTATTAGCATGATTTCATGCAATCGATTACATAATCATCATTTTTGTATTTATATACAGGTGAATTGATTATTAATTAGTGACCTGATGATGACGGTAGATCCTTCGAAATATATTGTCTTGAAATATATTTTTAAATGGATGAGTGTTGTTATTATATAAATAAAATACTGTCCAAAATATCTCTATTATTTAAAAGTGTCATAACAAATAAAGAGCCAGATCTAAATAATTAGAATTTTAAAACATATCCATAAAATATATTAATGATAAAATGTAGGCAAAGTCCAACTGCCTGTAACCAAAAAAGTCTACTCTTGGTCATATAAAAGCCACTCTTATCATCTACTGAGACTTCTTAACATTTTCCTATATTGTAATTATTTACAAAAGACATTGTGACTCAATTATTGGCTTCTGATGAAAATATATTTGGGAAACCATTTTTTGCAAAAAAATCTTTCTTAAATTATAAAAATCTACCTTAAAGATTTGGAAACTTTGAAATATGTAATATCATGAATATGTATAATAATTATAAATATAATCATGAATATATTAACATTTTTATCAAAAAAAATAAAACAATTATTGCATTTTTCACAATACATAACATTTGATTTTGCCTTAAATCGAAGTCTGATTTACCACCACATTTGAGGAGTTTTAAAACTGGTTTGGATCAAAGTCACAAATATAAACATTGCAATGATAAGTATTGAATATTAAAGTTCAAAATGACGTAAATCAGGATCACAATATGATATATTGACATATATTATGATATAGGTTAAGTAATGTCAATTTATGGTATCAAAAACTTTAGCCTAAAACAAACGATTTTTAATAGACGATTTAATATTGTATATAGACATATTCCGCAAATAATGGCAATTTTTAAAAAATAAAAAGAACTCCATTTCAAAATATTAGGTCATGTCATAAGTAATGTCGTTTTTTATTGATTTTTAATTAATCTTTATCTATATATATATATACAAAACAGTAAAAAAATTAATTCATCTATCAACGTACAGCCCAAACCGTAATTCGTAAAAATATGAAATTTGGAAGAATAATTCCTTTTATAACGTAGACGTCCACTAAGAAATGATTTTTCAAAATTTGGCCTCTAAGGCCTTGTTTTGACCCATTTTGTTTCTTTCATTTAATATACATTAGAAGTATGTAAAATTCAACAGATTAATTTATTGATTTTGAAATAAATTAATAATAAAAGTAATTGACTGTGTGAATAAAGGAAACAAACAAAACAAAAATAAATGAAAGAAACAAAATAGGCCAAAACAGGGCCTTAGAGGCCGAATTTTGAAAAATCCTTTATTAGTGGACCTCTACGTTATAAAATGAATTATTCTTCCAAATTTCATATTTTTACTACTTACGGTTTGGGCTGTACGTTGATAAATGAATCAATTTTTTTACTGTTATATATATACTAGCTATATATACCCGTGCTCCGCTACGGGATTCTAACTTTTAATACGACTATTTAATAGTGAAGCTTTACATTTTTGATTTTTTTTGTTTTAAACAGAGGGGAAATCCTACATGGACAAACTGGCCCGGTCCAGAATAGTGTCGATTATTTATTCACAAAAAATTATTTACAACAAAACAAACTATTTGACGACGGTTATCAAAAGCAATTTCCTATGTCTTATAAATTAAAACAGAAATAGCTCTGAATAAACTCCAATTTTAGGAGATGGAGCATGCTTATTCAGAGCTATTTCTGCTATCCATTAATTAAATTGCCATTAATTTTATATTGCTATAGACAATTCAAATTAAAAAATTCAAAATAAAAATGCAATCAACGACAAATTTATTAATTGCAAAATATTTTGTAATAACCGCGGCTGCATTTATTTCTTTTCCCGAAACTTCTGCAAATTGTCAATCTGGTTTTTGAAATATTATATCCATCCAAATCTGATTTTTATTTCCAATTTAAATAATATTTACTGAAATATTTTTACTACTTCAAATAAGATTTCGAATCTATCGTTATTAACCTGTGAATAATTACCTATTTTATACCTGATTTATCGTAGAAACTATTATCCTATTTGCCCTAATACAGTTAATTGTTCTACTATCAGGTATTATTGAACATTATACGATTTCCTTGATTGATTGTTCTCCATAAAAAAACAAGTAAAAAAAAGCTAAAAGTTATCTGCAAGTTATATTTATTAATGTGTTTTTATTAGTTTGATTATTATTTTTTATATATTGTTGAAGAAACTGTTGAATTGGGTCATTTATTTAAAGTATTAAGTGATTTGATTTCTGTGACTTTTACAATTAATAGTAAAAGTCAGTTTAAAAGGTAGCTTTACTCTGATAAACTGACTTTTACATCTGGTAATAAAATTAATCCAGATATGTATGTCGAAGATCTAACTCGTTTAAATGCAAAAATCAAGGATAAATTGTCTGCACTTGCAAATAAAAAGGGGTTATATTGCACTATGACAATGCAAGACCGCATGCTTCAAAGAAGACGGTGCAAGAAATGAAGAAATTTAACTGGGATCTTCTTCCTCACCCACCGTATAGCTCAGATTTAGCGCCTTCAGATTTTCATTTATTTAGGTCATTGCAGCACGTTCTGGTAGAAAAAAACTTTGCTCATTTGATGCTATCAAAAATGCCCCTGATGAGTATTTCGAATCAAAATCTGAATATTTTAACAAATCAAACATAGAAAAGTTGGTTTCACTGTAGTAATAAATTATTCAACGCAATGGAGACTATATTGTAGATTAAAATACTTGTATTTAACAAAAAACTTAAAAATTAATCTTCAATAAAAAAATGACATTACTTTTGACATGACCTAATATATTTAAGGATAAAACATTTCCACGGTTTTACAGTCATCTTCAGATCATTGATTTTTTTTTGCATTTTACTGCTTATATATGTTAAATTGGCAATCATGCATTCTTTAACACAATCGTCTATTTCAAATATATAAACAGTAAAGAAGTGAAACATCAGTGATCTTAAGATGACGGTAAAACTGTCGAAATATATTATCCTAAAATACATTTTGAAATAGAATTGTTTTGTATGATAAACATATTCGCATTGAATTCCTCTCAAACATTATCAAGACGTAATAACAAAATACCATGCAAATCCCAAAGGTTTTCGAAAAGGTCAAGACATCTTTCCAAATAATGTATAATATGATTACAAATAATTGTCAGTATAGTTTTTATAATTAAAATTTGTTTTAATTAAAAAAAATAATTCTAAAATATAATGGATTAATTTTTACAATTTTTAGTTTTTCTTCTCAAATTTCATTTTAACATTGTTTTTTCAATATTTTTACGAAAATAAAATCTTATAAATGAAGTCTCCGTCAATGAAAGTGAATCTACAACATTTAAATTCTAACGCAGTAATCATTTTTTTAAATTTTATTGTCTTGATGAAATTTATATTTTACATTTATATTTTATAAAGTTGATTTTGTAGTTTTCCATACTTTTTGTTTGGAATCTATGTTAAAATATATATCCTCTTCATTAAAATTTTTTTTTTAATTCAAAAGATTTAAGTTATAAAATTCATTAAACTATTACAGATTGATTACAGTGTACCCTGAATTTCAAACTAGTCTTGAACTTTCCATGTTATGTGAATTAATAATATGTATCTATTATAAAAAATAAGGTGTATACAGTGGGGATAATAAACACTGTTAAACAAGGTAATAATAAAAGCAATGGGATAATTGAAAGCGAGTGGGAGAAGAGAATGTTTGACATTATCTCGACTATGCATTCGAACATATGCACATGTATACTTATTTTCTATGCAAGCGTAAAAAAATTAGTGCTGCTACTGGAGGCTCAGTAACTGTTGTATAGATGGGTTTGACCAAATAATGGAAACACCTTAAAAAATTCATAAAATATATTGTAATATGGCGTATGTATACCTTAAATTGGCAAATACAGTCTCAATTCTCCAAGGTTGTAAATCAATTCATAGAATTGATTCATATAAATTATGAATTGTTTCTAAATGCACTCCAGTTCTTTTAGAGACGATGGTCATGGAAATCGACTTCTTAGTTGAATCTCCAAAATGGAAAAAAAATGCTGAATAATGTTTAGTTCTGGGATTTGTGGTAATCAGATGAGATGCTGCACTTCATTAGAATGTTCATTATGCCGTTCCTAATGCAATTCTAGCTCTATGAATCAGTGTATTATCTACTTGAAAGATGGTTTTCTACCGGAAATAGTTTTTGCACCATAAGACTAACTTTGTCTTCAAAATTCATAACTAGTCTCCGCTGTTAATTTCAAATAAATAGCACCCAAGATCATCACAGAATACCCACCTTAGTTTTATGGAAGGAAGAAAGCAGTGTAGATGAAATGCATGTTTCGGCTATCTCCAAACCTACTCTCGACTTGAGGTAGGAAATAAAGTAAAGATGATTTGTCAGAGAAAATCACATTTTTCACTACTCGAGGGATAATTCTGGAGGCTTAGAGATTAAAAGCTTTCTATTTGCAGCTATTCCGTTGAATCCATATTTGTGCAATTGCCATGGAATATTTTTTTTATGGAAAAGGGGTTTATATATGTTCATTAAACTCTAGAGTGATTGTAGGAGCGGTGGTTTAGCGATTATCTAATCTGACGGTCTTTCTCATATCACTTCGACTTTCACCCAGATCTGTGTATTAAGAACATTTAGACAAGTCTCGTTTGAATTTTTATTCCAATCACATTTAGAGTCATTATGACTCTCAGAAGGTCTTTCGACGTTTGTCATCATTCTAATTGGTTTTCTTATTTCTCTTTTAATCATGATTATTCTAACAATTTTTCTAAATTATTTTTTAAAATATATTAATTAATATTAATTAAAAATAATAAATTTTACCATTTCTCAATAAATCCCAAAATAATTAAAATGTCATCAAATTATTAAAAATACATTTAATTTCAATTTTACCAAAAAATATTAAACTTAATTTTAATTGTTAATTTAAAATATGAACTTATAAAATGATTATTTTAATTATGTTCGAATAGTCAATCACTTTAAATTTAAATAAAAAATACCAATTTCCATCTGGGTGGGAGAATCACCATTCTAAATTCAACATACTTAAATCAACATACAGCATCACTACATTTACACATTCAAACAATTTAAAATATTCCTCACACTGTGTATTGCTGAGAACATATTTTCTGATTTTACAAAAGCAGTTATTATTTTTTCGTCATTACCTCTTGAAACGACAGCATTAATGCACTTTCTATTAAACTAGCACCTTCCGTACGTCCATCAACAAATAGGTTTCGTTTAATATCCGTGAAGTATGCTTTTCTACACTGTTATAAAAATTTCTTTACATTTCTGTACAAAACTGTTATTAAAACAAACATATAAAATAACAAAAATAATAAACTAAAAAATGTTACGTTTCCATTGATTATAACATGTTCAATGATTATGATGTCAAATGTTGGCTGTTTCCATTATTTTTGCTAACCCCCTTACATTGCTCTACTTTATATCAGTGTCAGACAAAACTGATTAATTATTTTCTTAAACCGGGGCTTAACAAACCACATTTAAAAAATATTTTGTTTTAAAACAAATTTATTTCGAATTAAATGACGTTTTGAATTTGTCTATGTGCATAATTAACAAATCAATTATAGGATTTAATTATTTACTCAAAAACTATTTATATAATTGGATTCCTCGGAAAATTCATTCCGAAATGAAATAAAAATTTAGAGGCAAAATTTTTATGTATAGACATGTATTTAATCAACAATGTATATACCATTGTTTCAACAATCCTTTTACATCTTTCTTGTAACTAGAAAATTCGATCCCTCCAAAACTTCTCAGGTTTCTCGGCGAAAAACTGTTTATGACGAGATTTCAGGACATCCAAAGACTCAAATTTCTTATCGTTTAGAGAATTTCGCAGCAACACAGCCATGGTCCAACAACTTTTCTTTCATAGACAAAAAGACTTGTGGTCTAGCATTATCATGATGCAACACAATACCCTTTCTGTTTGTTAATTCTGGGCAAGTTTCCTGGATCGATGTCAATTAAATCATCTAGTTGGCAACAATACTTATATGAATTAATCGGCCGGTTGTTTGTTAGGAGTCATAATAAAATAATTCCTTTGAAATCTCACCACACAGAGCATGAATTTCTTCGAATGAAGACCCGCCTTTGAATGATTAATTGTGGTTCATCTACATGGTTAAATGACATGAGTTTCGTTAGTGCTGGTGCACAGTAACGATAATAATGAATGTATTATTGTCTAACGACCTTCCTGTTACAGATTATAGCTGCAAATGCAGATAACACTTTTGTGGACCCCGTGTCTGTCTGTATGTGAACTGATATGATATTAGATCAATATGTTTCATTGGATTTCCATTGTTTTCGTTTTTTCAAAGCAAAATTATGTTTTTCTAGTTTGACCGTAAAAGTATACACATCACTGTATTATATTTTTGTACTTATAGACACATTTTTTAACTTTAATTTATTATTATTTATAAATATTTACAGTATGTATTCAGAAAATCAATATAACTTGTCTATTTTGTTTAATTTGGCGGTTTTACCTCCTTTGGGTCCAATGTTGGCCATAAAGCTTGTTTTCTCTTCCAGAAAATCTTCTTTCTTTTGTACCTTAGCCGTTGGACCGTGGCTACATCCAATTGTGCACAATCCTTTGCCACATCTCTATTTGTAGCCTCTTGCAGAAAGAGAAAATTCTGGCAAATATTTGTTTATTTATATTGTTTCTTTAAAATGAATGTGCTTGGATAATTTATAATAAACATTTTATAATAAATTCATGTTTATTATAAAAAAAATAATTTGACAATAAAATTTCAACAAGTTTTTATTATTGTACAACTTTATTAATTTTTTTTTTAATTTTAAATTGAAAGAGATTTTATTTTAAGTATGGAAGGAAGCATTGTTCGATTACCGGAAATTTTGGCTTTAAAAAGAAAATATAATTTTTTTCTTTATCTCGACGAGGCGCACAGTATTGGAGCTTTGGGAAAACGTGGCCGTGGTGTTGTCGATTATTTTAATGTTAATCCAAAAGATGTGGACATTCAAATGGGAACTTTCACCAAAAGCTTTGCTTCCTCTGGTGGTTATATCAGTGGATCAAATCGTTTGATAACTTACATAAGAGAAAAGTCACATAGTACAATATATGGAGGAACCATGTCTGGCCCAATATGTCAACAAATCCTTTCAGCAATGGCAATTATTGAAGGAAAAATGGGAGGAAATTTAGGCGAGCAGAGGTAGACATTTTTTTAAATTTGATTAAAGTAACAATAATTATTGTTAAAAACCTTGATATTGTTTAATGCTCAAAATTATTTGATTATAACTAATAAACTAAATATAATATTTAATATATTTATCATATAATTATTGCAGAATACTCGCATTGTTTTCTGATAATCAGTTCACTCTTATAAATGAATATTAAAAAATTGTAGAACGACTTCTCTCTACAAGAAAATTTGATATACCTAAAAATATTTGTATTCAAAGAATATTTTTATTCACATATTTTCAATCTTTTACTAATAAGCGATCAATTATATAAAAATACGTATTACAATAATAATAATAATAATAATATATCACATATTTTCAATCTTTTACTAATAAGTGATCAATTATACAAAACTACGTATTACAATAATAATAATAATAATAATAATAATAATAATGATAATAATAATAATAATAGTAACTATATTAACATCATTGTTAAGATCACTGACACAATTATTATTAAAACATTTGTTATCATTACAAATAGTCAACTCCGATATGACTCTCTAAAATTTATCCTAACTATTACTTTTTAAATTAAAATTTTATCGGATTATTAAATTTTCATTAATTTAAAAAATGTCAATTCTGTTCGATTGATCAGTTATTCCAAATACATTAGGGCACCAATTTTCCAAGTTTTTAGGAAAATCACAATTCCAATTTCAACACACTCAAACCAACACACCACATCCATGTACAATTTAAAATATTTCTAATAATATTAATAATTGTATAATTTATCACTGGACTGTTTCAAATTTTATTTTTATAATTATTAAGACACTAGTTTGATTTTTAATACATTTATTTGTATCACAACTCTAATCGCCACTAGAACAATGTTCCATAAAACTTTCATAGCTATTCATCGATCTTATCTATAATCAATCTATCGATCAATTTATCTATCGATCTTAATGGATAAATTTAATTCTATTCCTAAACGTCTTATTATTTAAAGAAGTTTAAATGGTAATTTATTTATAATTTGATTTCAAAATAATTTATAATATAAATTACAAAAATAATTTTTATTATTTTAAAAAATATTTTAGATATATTATTTATGATATATTAATTTAATTTTAAAAGATGCTTATTTAAATTTTAAAATTGAATTAATACTTCGACGTTTCAAAATATTTAAAATATCAATCTTCCATCTGGGTGGGAGAACACAATCCTAAAACAACATACCAAACAACGTATAATAAACATCATTCCAAACATTCCTCAAAATAATAATTTTAGAATGTAATATATTTGCATACTAAATTCGTTTTTATTATAAAAAAATAATTAGACAAAAAAGTATCAACAAGTTTTTATTATTGTATTATTAATATTAATTTAAAATTGAAATAAATTTCATAATTATTTAATATAATTATTATTAGTGTCTTTTTAACTCATTTTTGTGTTTTATTTGTATTTTATTCTTTTAGTCATAATTTTTATTTTATCTGTTTATTGCCGAAGAACCAATATTAAAGTGGTCACTCCAACTATTGAAACATTGAAATAGAAAATATTTTAAGTTTTGAATAAAAATTAAAAATATAAAAAAAATCAATATCTACATTGGAAGAATTAAATTCGAAGAAAAAATATCGCAAGCCGAAAATATAAAATAACAATAATAATCTTTTTATTAAATTTATATTTTACATCCAAGTTATTCCAAACATCGTGATATTAAAATTCAATTTATTTTTCAATTTCCGAAATCAGCATATATAAAAATTAACAGATTATATGTAGAATATAAACAAAGTTGAACTGTGATAACTCTAGGGTAGAAGTACTTCGTTCCATCAAGGCATTATTTTTATACCCTCATTTTTTGACTATATATTTACTATTAACGTTCATTTTGGCAATCGACTAGTTTAATTCTCTTTTTCCATGTTTTATATTAGCTTGCTCTTTCTCTCTCCATGTATATTATTATTTTAATTATTTTTTCATTTCCTGCAAACCGTGAAACATAAAGCACAAATTTTATTAAAAGTATTTTCAAAAAAGATGGTTGATAGTATGGTTTTTAAGGTATTGTGATGGTTAATATGTCAATTTTGATGGTTGTTGAGGTAAATTTGATGGTTGATAGTATGGTTGATAAGTTATATTTGATGTTTCATATGGTAAATGTGATGGTTGATAGTATGGTTGTTGAGGTACATTTGACAGTTGATAGGCATATTTGAAGGTTGATATATGGTAAATGTGATAGTTGATAGTATGGTTGTTAAGGTATTTTGTTGGTTGATATGTTAATTTAAAGGTTATTAAGGTAAATTTGATGGTTGATAATATGTTTGTTAATGTATTGTTGATGGTTGATATGGTACATTTGGATGGTTGATGGTATGTTTGATAAGGTATATTTGGATAGTTGATATGGTGATTTTTATGGTTGTTAAGGTAAATGTGATGGTTGATGATATGGTTGAATAGGTATTTTTGATGTTTCATATAGTAAATTTAAAGGTTGATAAAATGATGGTAATGTTTGATAAGGTAGTTCTTTTAGTATTTTATATATAATTCAGCATTTTCTGTATTTTTTACATGTTCAGCTGTGTATTGATATGATGAATGCAATACGTTGACATTATTGTGTTTTTCCCACCCAGATGGAAGATTGATATCTTAAATATTTTAAAACGTCGAGTTGTATAATCAATTATTAAAAGTTAAATAATCACTTTAAAATTAAACTAATATTTCATAAATAATATTTTAATAATAATTTNTTAAAATAAATAAAAATTATTTTAAATTTCAATTATAAATAATTTTTGTAATAATTAAATTATAATTTAAAGTATAAATTATTTTTGTAATGATTAAATTGTATTTTAAATTTGTTTGAATAATAAGACGTTAAATAATATTATTGAAGATTATCAATCAAGAACGATGATGAGCTACGCAAGTTTTACGGAGAATTATTGTAGTGACAATTCAAATTGTGATAATAAATGTAAAGGAAACTCAATTAATGTTCTAAATAGGTGCAATACGTTGACATGATGGATGCATGACGATATCACCTTGGATACTGTCACGTTTTGAATGGTTGATACGATAATGGTTGATAACATAGTATAATATCATAATATAATACATACCTATAATATAATATTTGCAGACATAATGTTCATGTATTCGAAAAAGCATTACGTATCGATTTTTTCAAAAATGTTGATATTGAATCTGACTATTCATATATAAGTTACCATCCATGTGTTCAGACAAATTTCTGATGTTTTGCTTGTTTCGCCTTTTATACCCTGTGAGAGTTCTCCCTCACCTTACACTATACAACACAACATCTCAATAATCGATATGTGTGTGTTTTTTCGAGAATCTAAGATCATATTTCGCTATTTACCTACGGGTTCCTCCCTAGGGTTCCATGTCTTCAAACAGATTTTCGATATATTACTACCTTCGACCTATGCCTAGGCTATAACTTATGATAGTTCTCCACCACTTTGCACTATAAAACACATCCTCTCAATAAAGCACTAGATATCGATTTATTCGAAAATCTAAGATCACATTCCGACTATTGACCTATGGGTTTTTATGCATGTGTTCAAACAGAATTTCGATATCTTACGACTTTCGACCTCTGCCTAGGCTACACCTTATGGGCATTCGACACAACTTTGCACTTTAAGTTCTATTATATAAAAACAAATAAAGTACACTTTGTACAATTGTGAACTTAGTTATTTTGCACACTTGCACATGTGAAGTATTGATTAGCACATGTGTAGTATTTAGTAGCACAGTGTAACTTAGGCAGCACATGTACATCACAGTGCAGTATTGATTTTTGCACTTTTTTGTGTAATTTTGGAGGTTTTTACATATTTTCGATGATTCCTAAGGTGTTTTTCATGGTTTTTAAGGTAACGGTGATATATATATATATATATATATATAATATTAACATGTTATATATCATGGTTACGGTAACCTAGGTACTTTTGATGGTTAATGCCTAGCCAGGTACTTTCGGTGATTGTGTAAAGGGTATCTATAAAGTCTATGCACGTTTTAAGTATAATAGGAGTTTTATACATGTAGATTTAACATGTAAATAAAAGGTTATGTATCTTGGTTACGGTAACCATGGTACTTGTGATTGATGATTAGGTACATTAGACGATTTATGAGGTATTGTTTGATGGTAAACAACATACATATATCACAGGGGCTTCATATATATATATATATATATATATATATATATATATAAATCGATTTTTAAGTACTTTTTTTGAGAATTTCAGAAATGTTCGAAAAAATCAATATTTCAGCACTTTTTTGAAAATTTTGATGTGGAATCTGAAAGTACGTATATGGGTTTCTATTCAAGTGCATCAGCACTTTTTTCATATTATGCTTTCTTGTACCTCTAAAATCGATGTGCATTTTGTGTAAATTTACACATTATGTTCGTTATAGGGAAAAGTAATCAATATATGAAATTTCTAATTGCATATTAATATAGAGAATCAAAATATGCATCAAACACATTATATCAATTTTCGGCACTAGTACTTTTAAAAAAATTTATGTATTGATTTTTTCACTTTTTACAAGCTTTTATTACGTTTCATTTGTTTGTTTGTCTGTTATGATCAAATCTTGCGATCGAAATTTCACACACTTCCCGTTGTGCTGGTGACTTGAAATTTTCAGGAGTGATG
>MQRK01179814.1:8387-25272 GCA_001938485.1 Girardia tigrina
ATATATATATATATATATATATATAAATTGACCTAAAAAGGAGTCCTGTGTTGTTAAACACACATCAAACAAAACACAATATATAACAATGCCATAAAACTACAAAACTAGAAAAACACAAACTCCAAGTCAAACACGTAGAACACTACAAAACCGGCTAACTTATTACAACCATTCAACGAATCAAAAATATTCAAACAAGTAATTAAAATAGAAAAAGTCGAAGGAAAACCAACAATACTCAATACAGAACTACACTCAGAAAATTCCTCATCAGATTCCATACAAGATCTTTTAATATCAACTGAGACTTACATGGAAAGAAATGATTCAAACGACTCAATACAAAATAAAACTCTAAACAACCTTATGTCAAAAAAAGAATGCATTAAAAAGAATATCAACGAATATTCATATATACTTTCCAAAAAGAAGTGAAGGGAAACAATTATGGTCGGCAACAAAAACAACGATGGTCTTTAGATCGAAGCATTATATCTAAATGTTTAATTTCCTATTATAATCGATCTAAAATACATGGTCGAAATAATTCTGTTAGAATAATAAATCGATAAATTGATAGACATCAATACCAAAAATTTAATGTCTTAACAATATCATGGTTATGATCTTGTTTATTAATATGGACATGCATGTGATTTTTCTTTATTAAAAAGTTGTTCGAAGTCAGATTTAGTTTCTTTTTTATTTTGATTAATTGTTCACTGTTTAATTATTTTGTTGGGTGTGATATTGTTGGTGCTGGATTTTATATTATTATTTTAATTTTATTAATTCAAATTTGTGTGTTTCATGTTATGCTTTAGCATCTTAGTTTATTTTGACCCAACATATTATTTAGATATGTCTCTCTGGTAAGTGTCTCTAACTCACACTTATTAGAGATTCATATCGTACCCCATCAACCTCATCTGGCCCTTTTATCTCGCCAGTGAAGTGCAATTTAAAATGAAGGATATTTTCCATCTTCCCCTTTTATATAGGAGGTACAAAAGTAACTGTCATATAACCATCCTCACAAGAAACTCTAGCATAAGTTGTGTTGGGAACTAGAAATTTCTCAATCAACATCAGGCCGATTCATTACAGGGGCACTGAGTCTGATTTAAAATTTCTCGGGATCTGAAATAAAATAAAATGATTATTAAAATTAATTGAATAAAAAGCTTACCTAATTGATTTCACCTTTGATCCTGAAATTAACAAAAACAATTATTATCTATGTAGTTATAAAACTTACTTGATCTATCTGACCTTTGATCGTTGTTCATCTAAATGAAAATTTTGTTATTTTTATTTTATTAAAACAAAAAATTACTTAATTGATTTGGACTTTGTTGTCGACAGATAACGGCAAGAGCTTATAGTGCCTGCCGAAACTGTTGACGCAAAGTCCAGCGTTCTCAAAATTTATGTGAAAATTTCGAAAAAACGAATTACTATAAATTCGTTTGAATCTGATATTTGTTCAGAAAGTTTTTTGTCTAGTTGTTGATTACAAATTAATAAATTTTTCAATCTTCAGTTTTTGTGAGTTTTTTTAATTTTAATTTTTTTAGAGGTTGATGGAGTATAGATATAAATTGGACTTGTGCTAAAATATATTGCTGGGAGCCGATCAGTTGATAGTTACCGGCGGATGTTCATAGTGCCTGCCGAGTATATTGATGATCTGGTAGTCGAAAGAAATTGTTCTCTATAGAAAATCTTAAATGTCACCATCGATGAGTCTAATAATCAAACCTCCATCAACCTCAACATTTTTTTTGTTGTCATTGTTAAATTTTTAATATCAATGTTGGATAATTGATGAAAATTTATGATTTTAAGTTTACTTATATTCTTTTAAAATATTTAAAGATTAATCAGTAGAAATATACGAAATCATCAAAATATAAAGCAACATGATATCAATAGAGATTTGTTCCTCTAGACAGGAGATGGATGAATATTTACAAAAAAAAGTTTACGAGGAACCCGGACGGTATTTGATTTTGTTCACTGCTAAATTATTGGGCCAGATGAACCTAATTGGGTACGATACGAACCATTTGCCTGTATTAGAAGAGGAAAGGTAGATGATGTTCGTATCAAAATAATGTGTTTGTATCTACATTCAGAGATTAAACGCAAAATACAATATAGGCTGGAATGAATTAGTGCCAAAAGACATTATAGAGAAAGTTAATAAATCTGTCACAGGCTGAGTATGGCTGGAGATCCAGCAACAAGCAAGTTGGTGGTAAATTGCAATAATAATGTTGTTGTTTGGACAGAAGCAAGTAGTATAGCAATGGGCGTAAAATTGTGTTGTAACGGTGATATCGTTGAAGACGCTGCTTTTTTAAGGAAAGAAGACGATACAAGCCTTATTAATATGAGTGAACTAGACGCGGCCATAATGGATATAAACTTGGCAATAACCTGAGGCTTTCATAAGTTCAGGCTGATGACGGACTCAGCAACAATGTTTGGATGGCTCATGGCAGTATTCAAGAATACACACAACCCAAGAACCCACACATTATTTGAAAATTTTGTACGCCGAAGACTCAATATCATGAGACAGTTGAAAGATCAAGAAAAACTGGATGTGGAACTGGAATTGGTGAAATCTCAATTGAATATGGCAAATTGTTCCAAAACAATGGCTAAACAGGAAAGTGGAAGTAAACGACATTCAAGCAAATCAGTATCCAAGTGTTGATGGGACAAAGAAAATCAATGATATCTGTCACTTTTGAGTCGAAAGGACGATAAACTGTTGAGGGAAAAATATGGGACTAATGCAGTAAATTCGAATCAAGTTAAGGAAGTTAACAAGCAATGTGTTGAGTGTTCAAAATTCTGTCCAACCACTCGAATTGAGTATCGACATGGGAAATTGTCAACTGACAAGGTATGCGACTAACTTTATAGCGATGTGACTTATTTCAACGGTGTCGCCTACCTGACCATAGTGGATTCAGCAACAAGATTTTTTATTTCGAGATAGTTGCGTAGTGAATCCGCCGAATATATAGGTTGGCGGAGAGATAGCGTATGCTCTGAATTTGAATCACAAAAACGTTTTTTTACCGATAATGTGGCTGTCTACCGAAGTGCCCCAGTGAGACGGTTGCTAGATAAATTGAGAATCGAGCAAGGGTTCACCACAGCCTATCGGCATCAAGGGAATGGGATGTTCGAGAGAAATCACCGCATCATTAAGACAATGGCGGCGAGATCTGCAAAGTCGATCAGTAAATGTGTGTTTTAATACAACAATACGACGGGTCACCGGGATGCGGGGCCCTATGAATTGATGTTCCATGCCAAGTCTCGACTGCCAATGATTCGAGATAAGCGTCACTTTAAATCCAATGTTGTTTAATAAATAAAATCAACATACAAATCGAACAACTTTATTTTTAAAAAATAGAAAATAATTTTAACCAATTAAATTTCGTGAAAATAAAATTAATTATTCCAATTATTTCATTTAATAAACGAATTTATCAAAATATATATCAAATTATTTTAACGAAACAAATTAACAATGAATAGAAACAAATCCAATGACATAGAAAATCGTCGACAATTAATAAACAATTCAATCAAAACATTTGATGAAAATAATCAAATAAAAAAGAAAATTACTAACAGTGAAATGAAGATAGATGCACATAGAAAAAGAGCGTTTGAACACGATGAAACAGATGTAACAAAAATCGAAAAGAAAAGAAGGAAAATGACAAATGATAATAATGAAACATCGTCTACGAAGAGAAAATTGAAAAATAGTGAAATGGATCTATTAGAAAATGATAAAAAGAGGAGAAAATTAAATAATGACAATGAGAAACCAATTAAGTCCAGCGGAGTTGAAATAAATGGAAGTTTTCAAATTCAAACACGCTTAATGAGATTTTTGAAAGACCGACATTTGAGAAGAGAGAGAGATCCGATGAGTTTGGAAGACATCATCAAGCAATTGAATGAAAGTTGTTCACTTGAAATGATCGCGTATTTGAAGAACGAGTTTCTCAAGAAGAATACGAGAATCGAAGAGATCAATAAGATGTACAGATTCAAACCGAAATACGATATCAAATCTCGAAAAGAATTGCTGCAATTGTTGAAGAAACACTTTGATGAAGGTATAGGAAATATTTTGCTATCGGATGTTCAAGAATCGTATTCGAACTGTGACCGAGATGTTGATAGATTAGAAAAAGAAAATAATTTGATAAAAGTTACTCGAAAGTTAGATAAATCAATAATTTTATTTTATATTGAAAAAAATGATTTGTTCACAGATTTGACCGATTGTGACAAAATTATAAATACTTTTAAGTTAATTTCTGTGGAAACAGTTTCAGATAATGTGATAGAAAACTTTTTGGAAGAAAGGAATATGAAGATTGACGAACAGGAAAATAAAGAAAAATTTAAAAGACCGGTGATGCAAAAGAAGAAGAGAGGCAAGAAGAGCGCCATTCGAACCAATAAACATATGCTCGATGTTTTAACTTGATGTTTTATGCATTTGTATATTTGTCCATTGAAATGTATTTACCATATATATTTCGAAGCGTATTATGAAAATATGTCAAATAATTTTATTCTAAAGCGTTTTTATTTACTTATTTTAGTCTACTTATAACGTCGGTCGTAGTACTCGGCCCATATTTTATATAATTCAAAATTAAATTAAAAAAAAATCAATCGCTCTTGCAAACTCAGCAACTTATTCACCAAAATCAACTGTTATCAAAATTCACCATTCAAATTATTTAAATCGCAAAAAATATATAACATCAGTCATTGCAAAAATTAAACAAAAAGCTTTAAATTTACAAAATGTTAGGATATTAACGTAACTTTTTACATCTATAAAATTTACCTCAAATTGCAATAACAATAAATATATAACAATAATAACCGAATCCGTATCAAAATATGGCAAAGAAAATTCAATATTAAATTGTAAAATTTAATTTTCCAAATAAGATTCAGTCACAACTAGTAAATCAAAAAATTTAATTTTTTATATCCATTCTTCATGCAAACAGAACTCTGCTTGGCCAACAAAGTTTTTAAAATTTTAATTAAAAAACACAATACAAATTAATATTGTGAAGGACAGGCTCACTCTAAAATTTTTCGAAACTTAATTTTTATAAAAAATTTTCTAAAATAAGGGATTATTTAAAATCAAAAGTTTTCTAAGCAATTATAATGTGAAAATATATCTTAATTAATTTTAAAAAGTTATTTTCGGAAATAATCGAATTTTAATTGTAGATTAAAATCTTAAAATGAAATTAATTGGGAAATAATGGATTTTTAAATAATTGATTTAAAAGAAATATATAAAGACAGAGATAATTATGTTTGTGTGCGATGAGATGATAATCGAAAATAATAATTTCGTTAAGTTGATTTTTATATTTTGTTTAAATATTCTGAACTTTGTAAAAAACGTGTTTTTTTTCAATTTGATACAATTTAGGAACTTGTTATTCATTGTCATTCTCTACAACAAGCTATCCGGGCTATGTCGAACATGAAATTGATCATTGATTGTCTCGAGAAAATCAATCGTGGGAAATATGGAAGAAGCAGTTCGTTTTATTGACGTCGATGCAGCAGGTAAAGGATGTATTTCTATTGATGCCATTCGTGTTGAGTGGATCGGCTCTCAATATATACATGGAGATGTCAGAGAAGCAACAAGCGAATATTGATGAAGTTTTTCGAGTATTGAATGCAGCGTTTGGAGTGAAACCGCGAGAGGCGTATCGTAAATTACAGTGTATTAAATTTTCAGATTGCAGCACAATTGACGAGTACGCTGCGGAAGTGTCGAAATTGGTAAAAAACGGTCGACAATCTAGAAATCGCCGCAATTTTAGCCAGATTACCAGCGGAAATCGCTTTGGAAATCGAGAAACGAGGAGTCCGAGAATGGAGTGAAATAGTGGAAGTGAGTCGGACGTATATTAGTATTGCAGAAAACACAACTCATACGTCAATGGTGAGTTTATATGATCGGAAGGGAATAAATAGCTGGAAGGACGTGGTCGAAGCGGCGTTAGCGCGGATCAGAGCATTAAAAAACCGTATGAAGCTGATGAAAAGGGCGTTCAAAAGACGGAAGAAGATCGTCCTAAAAGTTCTTCCAAGAGTAAAATTATATGTTTTAGATGTCGAAGGAAGGGACACATTTCTAGATTCTGTCGAGCGGGAAACGTAAGCGAGGAGTCGTCAGCGTTAGCGGCTTCTCGGAGGGATCAAAGGCGCTTCCAGTTATTCGATGTATCGTCAATGGAAAAAAACTGCAGAGCATTAGTGTTCGCGATCGGTCGTGAAAAGATGCAATGTGGAAGGACCGTTGATGCAGCGGAATCGAGAACAAGTTACTCTGGCTAATGGGTCTCGGGTGTTTGTGGGTATATGTACAGCAAGGACCGACGTGGATGATAAAGAGGTAACCGAAAATTGTTTTGTAATGAATACGTTGCCGGAAAATTTGGATTTATTGTTGGGTATTGATGTGATTGCGAAATTAGGAGGAATGGTGTCCTATAATGGAAGTGTAAAGTTTGGGATGAGTTCCGATCTAGTAATTATTTGTAGTTCGGGTCCAAATGACGAGTTGTCTGGGTCTAGAATTACTGAAGAGGGAGGCACGAAGAAACATAATTTCAGGATTCGTTTCGACAAAGTGTGGGCAGTTTCTTAGGATTGGAAATCGGATGTCCCCGATCATTTACCGTGGAGAAAAACTGTATTGAAAGAGTCAAAACCAAAAGACAAATCAACAATGGATATTTTAAATAAATGGATGGAGAAAGGGTACTTAATAGAGTATAACGACGAGAAAATGGGCGCGTCAGTGGGGTCGATCACAATTTATGGTATAGGCCAGTTGAATAATGATAAGATAAGACCCGTGTTCGATTTCAGGGAATTTAACAAATATATCGATGTTTACAGCAGTTCTTCGGACGTTTGTGTAGAAAATTTACGTGAGTGGAGAAGGAAGTGACAGTTTTGCAATTTTGGACTTAACTGATGCATACATGCAAATTCACGTTGATCCCGCCATTGATCCAAATAAAGTTAATAAACAATGATATTGCTGATTTAGATAAAAATATTGGTAAAATCCAAAAGGATATAGCAACAATAAATTCCGGAATTTATTCAATGCAAAAACAATATATAAATATTACTAAATACAAAAAGGATATAAATGAACTGACATTAAAGCTTCAATCGCTTGAGAAGATTGTAAATAGTAAAAAACCATAAAAAATGTATGTAAATAAATTAGGGCAAAGTTGGTTGGATAATGAATATGTTAATGAATCGGGTAATCAGATTGAAGATTTAGAAGTCAAGAATCTGAGGGTCGATAATTTGATAGATAGAACAGAGAAAAACATATTCGGGAATATGAATTTTATAATTAATTATAAATTTACTTATTCGGAAAAAACTCGATTATTAGTTAAAAAAAAGAAATGGATTTTTTCATAAATGCAATTAGGGGATTTTCGAGACAATATAATTTCTATATCCCAAAAGAAAATGAGATAATAAAACGAGAAGTTGATGATGCTACCTTACGTAAATATAATATTGAAGATATTTTAAAAAGTCTTACTATTCAACATTTGGTTTCATTATTTAATAGATTTAAAAATGAAGATAATATAATAAATTATTTTAATTTTAGAAAAGAAGTAGAAGAAAAAGCCAAATATTTTTTTAATTTTAAAAAACTATTAAAAAGCATAGATGGATCTTTATTCAATTTCAATTTTTATTCGTTTGAAAAAAATGCTTACAATTTTCATCATAATGAAGCGAATATTTTTTTCTCAGAAAGACATCTTCCCGAAAGTAATACCCCGAAGAAAGGAATTATTGAATACTTTCAATAATTCGGAAATGATAAATAATGTTTTCCATTTGAAAAATAAGATGGAAAGATTGGAAGCACGAATAGCATTATTGGAGAGACATTTGAAAAAACCTCCTCCCGAAACGAGCGAAGAAATTAAATTTCAAAAATTCGAGAATAAATTCATTTCAAAATTTCTAGAGGTAAGTAACTATAAATATTGTAATTTGGGGGAAATATTTGAAATGCATATATATATAAATTTATTGTAAATGTGTATGAAAAACAAGCTTAATTTGTAAAAAAATTTCATTTAACAAATGCGTCAACATTTTGGAATTGGGAATGGGAAAATAGGAAATTTAATGTTTTATTCGATAAATCGGATGATCTGTATTATATTTTTGCAAGATTTATATTTTATTATTATTCCGATTTCAAGTGGATTTATAGTGTGAATAATTTCGATGTAAAAAAGATTTGAAAAAGTGGATGATGATGAAAAAGAAAAAACGGAAGCGGTGGATAATGTTATCACATATCCCGATTTGAGCATGGAGGATTTTCTGCAAAAATACGAGAATAGGGCAGCCAATGCCAATGCTTCGGATATAACGATGTCATCAGCAGATGTGGCTGCTCAGGAACAGTATCGTCGGGAATTGAATACGCTTCATGTGAAATACTTTAAAAAGGATTTGGAATATATGACGGAGCATATAGAGCATTATCAGAAATTGCATAAACGCTGGAAGCGGATTGCAATGACGATAAAATATGCAAATGGAATATTGACCCTGCTTGGATCTGTAGGAGCAATAATTGTTGTGTCGATATCGTCATTGGGAACTTTAACAATTCCATTGACAGCCGGTTTTGTCGGTTTGGGAGTATTATCCAATATTGGTGATAATGGATCCAACTTGATAACGGTTAAGAAGTTGAAAAAATATAAAGATTACTTGAAAGAATTAGAAAAGACGAATGACGAACTGTTCATGTTTCAAAAAAAAGCTTTATCGGATATAGTGATTACAGATCAAGAGTTGGAAATGAGTAAATCGATTTTGGAAAAATGTAAACAAAACATTGGTAAATTATCAACTACTGAAAAGAATGACAAGAATAAGAAAAATAAAGATACTTTGATTACAAATGAGCATTTAGAAAAATTGAGAGTTTTACTTGAAAAGGTTAATAAATAAATAAATAATAAAAGAAAATATTTCCTATTATGATACACCTTATGTGCTGTTGCTAAATAACAAATATAAAAATGAATATAAACAAACCTTTTATTGAAAATCAATTTTAAACAATCTAACATTTCGTATCCTTTTTATTACATAACTATTAATTTGTTAGTCTATTAAACAATCGAACCTTTATTTAATAATCAAATGGCCACCCTTCGGGGTGGCTTTTAAGTATCCCTTAAAGGTCGAGAGAATCGAGATTTCCAGTATCCGATTTATCGGATACTGGAAAGATCGGGTGGTTTTTAGGCCTACCAAAGTAGACCTATTTTTTTATAAAGTTTTAAATAAAAATAAAAATTATTAGCCATTTAAGTTATATAAATTTTTTTAGTCATTTAAGTATTTAAATAAAATAAAATTTATTAGTCATTTAAGTTATATACATAAAATAAAATAAAATTTAATATGTACAGGGAGAGCTTTTTATTCCATCTTCAAATATCTCCTTTTGTCATCTAAAGGAGTTGTAGCAATTTATTTTTATTTTAATTAAATTCATCGAATGTTTATTCGATTTTAATTGACATTGTTCTTTTACAATTCTAATATTATTATACAAGACATTCTTTTTGTCTTGTAAAGTAATTTCCTGTTTACGGATTCCTTTACATTTACTCAGTTCATTTGTCTTGAGATTCTCGGGATTAATGGTCAAATATGAGTAATCTTAGGCTTTAAGGAATACCGCTTCTCGGATAAATTCCTTTTCACCTAATTCATCCTTCATTTTACCCAATTCGCTGTTATCCAAACAATCAGCCAATTTCAATTGAATATTCTCGTATTCATCACGAATTTCAATAAACAGTGAATCTGTATCACCGTAATGGATTTTTACTCGACCGGATTCGAATTTCCATATTTGATCGAGAACTTCATAAACAAATTTATACATAATTAATTTGGAAATCTCCAAAACTTCAAATCCTATATAATTGAATTTGTTGAAATAAATAGACTGTTTATTCATTTCAACATCACATAATTTTGAATTAAAAGGAGTAAATGATTTATAATTAAGTTTATTCGCTAATTTAATATATCTTTCGATATTGTTGACTATGATTACGCACATTCTCTAATGTTTTGCCATAGAAGGCATTGTTGGATAATTTGAAGAAAAAAGTACCTTTACCGGTTTCACACCGTTTTTGAATGTTGAATTCAATATACGGCTTTAACCCTTTCTTTTTCTCATAAATTAATTTTCGATGGACTTTTTTCAGTATCATACCATGTTTCAGGTATTGTTTCAATACTTCACCATCGACAATATAATGACTCTTATTTTTTTGAGTCATCATTAATTTTTCCGTTTTAATATATTTTTCTGGATATATGGTTTTTTGATGTTCTGGCGGAATGAAAGGGGGAAATCTTTCAGGACATAATGGATAATAGAATGTCTTTTTTCTAATTTCTTCTGGATAATCCAGATCGACTTCATAGACACATCCATAAAATTCATAAGGTACACTGTCATTAAAATAATCATCAGTTTCATAAATCACATCAATACATTTCTCAAATCAAATCAAGCCCAATACATTTCCCCAGTTGGCAAATAATCACACATTGATGTAGAATAAAGAGAATTCTCATCCAGATACAACAGGAATAAAGACTTTAATAAATTAGACCAATGAACTTTTGATTTGTCTTGAGAATTATTAAATTCATTAATTAAACGATTATATTTGTTATCTTCCAATATTAAAATATTACTAAAATCGGTTTCAGTAAATTTATTATGACAAATGACATATCTGTCTCCGAATACGCCAATCTTTCCGCCTCGAGTACCTCGTTCAAAGAAAAGAAGCATATCATATATTGCTTCTTTGAAATATTTCAACTTTTGACCGGTAAATTTCATCCCTGCCTGCCAGGTAAGTCCTGTTATCGAATAACAATTTGCTGGATCTATCTGACGATACCCCATACATATTTCACGGAATAGTTGGAAAAGATCTCCAAATAGCAATACATCTGTTTTCATATATTGCAGAACAAAATCTTTCATTGTTCTACAACCGAGATCAATCCAATTCTACTGCGCGATTTGGTATTCTCCAGCGGAAATATTTTTATTCTTCAAAATACTGAAGAATTTATCGTGTGATGGTAATTGGGTTTCAGCCATGATCTTTTCGATGTCCTCAAATGTTCGACCTTGAACATCATCATAAGGGAATATCCCTTTCTTGGGAATAATTTTCTGTTTTTGTTGATCATAAAATAACAGATTATGATTTTGAAGAAAGTAGGCTTTTTGAGGATTTAAATTATTAGCCAGACTTTCCAAACTTGCCGGTCCAAGGAAATTCCATGCGTCCAGAAACCTTAATCATCCAACTTAGAAAGAAATATATTGTTCAGATGTTTTAGTAAGAACATTATATTGTATTTTTTCCTTATTACATCTTTCAAGTAATTCACATATAAATATATAATTATCACATTTCGAATTATTGAAAAAGAAAATTAGGATGAAATCTACCTTTCTTGCCTTAAGATTACATTTATTATGGGCTGCTCCTCTAAAACATCCAGTCAAATGATCATGGTCTCGGACTTTAAATTTATCTGGTATATAATCAGTTAACTCCAAAATCATCTGATCTTCTTCATCTAATATAAAATCACCTCCACAAAAATGACATGTTTCAGAATTAATATAGTTATTTTTATCGTCTTCCCTCATTACAAGTGGAATATTTGTTTCTTTGAATATTTGTGAATATTTCTCATTAACTTCCATTAAATAATCCACATAATCTTTGACGATATTTTCCCCTATAAATTATAATAATCTTCTTCATATTGTGGCATATCACTGTGGAAATAGACTCCACATGCTAATGCTTTTTGTGTATAGACTATTTGTCTATTTTCATCGGTTTTCATTTCCAGGGATTTGTTCGTATAAACTTCTTTATTGTTCATAACAAATCCATTATTAAAATAGTTAACATTACTACTAAAGAAGAAACACGAACTGATAGTTGGAGGCGACTTCAACTGTCGACTTAATCGGACGGAGGAAAACGGAAAGACTGTCGGGTGTTACACTAGTTCAACAGTAACATCAGAAAACGGAGATCTTTTAATAGATCTTGCTGACGCGTGCAACTTACGAGTAGAGAACACCTTCTACAAACATAAGTTGGCGCAGAGAAGTAACAGGACACACCCGGCAACGAGAAAAAGACTACTACTGGACTTATTCCTGTCGCAAAAGAGCAGATGCAACAGGATAAGCAATGTCAAAAGCTACTCGAATTTTGACTGCGGCTCTGACTACGACTTAGTCGTGTTAACGATATGGACCATCAACAACAATAAGGTACTCAAGTTGGCGAATGATAGAAAAAGAAAAGAAAAGAAAGAATTGACAGATTTTCCTTGCAGAACAACAAAGTGGCCATCAGTAGTGACATAGGACAGGCTTGTCCAAATGCCCTGAGCTGGGATGATGTGGAGAAGGTCATTTTGAAGACTTCAAAAAGATACAGAAAGAAAAAAGTCCCGCTCAATCAGAGGTGGCTACACGGACATCTAGAAGAGCAGAAACCACTACTGCAGGAGAAATAGAAGCGAAGGAAAGAATACATTCAGAATAGATGTGAAAGAACTTATTCAACGTGGAAGGCTGCAAGACTGAACACCATGCGGCATCTCAGGAAATGGAAAAGACAGAGGATTGAGGGAATTGGGCAAGAAATAGAAGGAATTCTCAACAGAGAATGTATGGGCAAGACTTCTGAGTTATACACTTAGCTCAGAGTCCTCTGCAATAGTGAAACGAAGGAATCCTCTCTCTGTACTGTACAAAGCACTGTGAAGGACGAAGTGTTAGCAGAGCACTTCTCACATCTATTCAGAAAAAGGGAAAGAGACTATCTCGTGGAAATCGAACACAGCCAAGCACTCGAAATAAACCACTCACCGGACATAGAAGAAGTAGGTACCGCTATTGGACAACTAAAGAACGAAGAAGAGCCGACATCAAACCAATCCAATCCCCAGTTGCCGGACGCAACTGTGAGTATGTCGAAGATACAGCCGAACGACGATGCCAAAGAGACGCACCTACAATACCGACTGCCAGCCGATTACAAGACTGCAAGAGGACAATTCAAGCGCCCATTTCGCGGTTGTTACGCGTCCACCGTAACAGCCAACGGCATGTACGGCCATGGTACCAAGTTCCATGGTTGGTCGTTCGTTACTGGCAAGCCGATTGCTCAGAGGCGGAAGGCCTCTGACCCCGTAGGAGGCCTATCGGGAGGCCCTTAAGGACTTTAGTTTGGGTGGACCCTCTTTAGAGCCTTAGGCTCAATACCATTACAGAGATGGGAGGCCCACATCGGAGAGACAAATCGTCATCTCAAAACCAAGATTAACGAGCACTTGCAAATGAGTCGATCGAGTAAGGTTCTTGATCATTGGTTATGTTGTAAGGATAGAACTTCATCCCTTTCAAAAGATACGTTTTCTGTTCTACAAAATGGTTTTGATTCACATTACGAACGACAGTTTTGTGAATCTCTACTAATAAGACATTAAAACTCATCAATTAACATTCAGAATGGGCAAAGTAAGGTTATTTCAATACTTAAAATTTTTAATTAAAATATTCTTACCCAATAATACTTTGATAAATAATAATAATTAATTTTTTTGTTACCTTTTAGAGTAAATGTATCTCTTAAAATTGTATTATTCAAACAATTCAATATTCATGTACTAAACATCCGAAAATTGCTGATGATGATGTATGTAAACATCGAAACATGTCCAATAATTATATAAAAAAGCTTTAATCTAATTATATTTTCGAAATATATATATATATATATATATATATATTTTCATTTATGCAATCATTTATAATTTCACAACATGTTTCATAATATTCAGAACATCGTCAGTGTTAGAAGTATGGGATGTTTGAGTTCATAAAATTTTCGAATTTGAAATCTAATCAATTTAATAATCCAATATTTTACATTTTATTTACAGATTAGGTTAAAATGAGATTTTTATAAAATAGCGTAAAAAAGTAATTTATATAAAATTAACTTTTAATGTGAACATAAAACCAATAAATAGATTTATGAATAAAGTGAATTGTAATTTTATATGAAACATAAAATTTAACTTTTGAGAAATAATAAATACACTAGAAAAGTATTTTGTAACTTTTGATATTAATTCATAAATATAAATCAAAATATAATTCTCAATATTTTAAGAAATATAAATATTTAAAAAATGATGATAGACTATTTTTAAAAAACAAAAAACGATCATCAGAATTTATTGTGATTAATTTCGACGGATCAACCGTCATCATCAGACTGAATTAACAACTTTATTGAAAGTATTTTCATGATTTAAATGACATAAGGATTACACAAACATTGCTTTGATATATAAACGCGAGTATATCATTGTTAATTCAGTCTGATGATGACGGTTGATCCGTCGAAATTAATCACAATAAATTCTGATGATCGTTTTTTGTTTTTTAATCATGTTTATAATCATGTGTCTCTCTAAAAAATCAAAAGATTTTTGAAATGTTTCTGGAGGGAAAGGATAATACAGAAATTGCTCATGAATGTAACATACCACAACATAGTGTTTATTTTTATGTAAAAAAATATTCTGATAAACTTACAAAAGAATCTAACCAAAATAAAGACAACAAAGATCATTCCATTATTATTTCTTCAAATAATCAAAACAAAATTTCAAATATTAGACAAATGTATCAAAAAAGACATCAGGATCATCGAGTTATGTCGCCTGTTCAAGACATTATCAAACAATGGGGAACAATCTCAAATGTTACAGTAAAAAGCGAAAAAAGCGTCTTTTGTGTGGTAGATAAAATCGGTATTTTATTGGAAGAAGAACAAAAGTTAAATTATAAAAAAAATATAAACGAAGAAAGTATAAAAAAGAAATTAGAATGTATTGAATTAGTTTTGTCCGGAGAGTCAATAGAGGATGTAGCGAGATTGCTCAAAGAATCGCACGAGAACATTCAAAGATGGATAAATAATAAAGATAAAATTATCCAAAACCATTTTGATAATTTAAAATAAAAAATATTTTTTTGTGAATTAAATTTAGAATACATTTTTTATAAATTATGATTCTTATTTTATTTTTTTGTATTGAAAATTACTTAATTAATGAAATTTTTATATTTTTTTATATTTTATATTATTTATATATATTTCTGAGTTCATACTAATTATTTTTATTAAGTGAAAATCTTTTAATAAAAATTATGAATTATATTGGTTAAAATTAAATCTAAGCATTTTTTAAAAAAGAACATATTAAATTAAATTTAAAATTTTAAATTACATTAGAAAATAAATAATACATTCAAAAATTATTTTAAATCTTTTTACTATAAAATTACATTAAATTATTTTAAATTAGTAAGAATCAATGAAAATATCAATCACCCATCTGTGCAGGAGAGGTACAATCCGAATCAACATTCTACATGCACAATATCAACACACAATTCAAAACATTCTTCACAATAATATTTTTAGTAAACGATTTTTAACTTATTAAATTTAATATATTTTAAAAATTAATGTTAAATTTAAAAATTAACAACAGATACATGTCTCTAAACAACACCACAGATTTTGAAATTTGTCTTCAAATTTTAAAATCGATGATTGTTGTTTAAATCTTTTAGATAACGCTGAAGGAACAATATGTATTCAAACAAACAAATAGCGATCAGCTTTAATGTCAAAATGAACTGATTACGAACAAAAATATGAGTTAAGCGAAGATTAAAAAAATTAAAATATTAACGAGCAAAACTAAAACAAACATTTGTGTTAAACATTTCAGAAGACTATTTTTGAGAATATGTATAGTGTCAAAGTGGTTTCGATGATACACAAAGTTCAAATTTCCCTCTCAAATATATCGAAAACGATTAGCGGATCACAAGCTTATCTGTCTAATAAATTTTTTGTTTCGGATTTCCAAACTCGTACATTAGAAAAGATATCGCAGAATGGTTGAAGAGTTTCTATTTTTTCCAGGAACAAATAATGAACTGATGCAAACTGTGACTGAGATATCACAGTGTTAGGTTCGATATCAAAATTAAAATTCATAAGATAACAAAACAATTTATTACTATAACAATTACAAATTTTGAAGAACAATTTTCCTAATTATTATACGAACCAGATTAAAAAAAATATAATAAAATATAATTTTAATATTTATGTATTATAAATTTTATGATTTTAAATCATTATTTTTAAAGTAAAAATATATTTTACGACAATATATTTCGACGGATCTACCGTCATCTTCAGGTCACTAATTAATAATCAATTCACCTGTATATAAATACAAAAATGATTATTATGTAATCGGTTGCATGAAATCATGCTAATCAAAAATTCTCATTAAGCTGGTTGAGACTGCCGATTGAACATTGATTTTAGGGCAATGTGACCTAATTAACAATGCTTCACACGACACTCTCTCCCAATAACTGTCAAAATGCTTACACAGAATTTTGAAATTATCATAATTAACATCACATTTACATTTTTTCCTATGTTCTGCAATATTACTCTTATTCTCTTTTCGACCATGTTCTTGAATTCGTTTACAGAGATGACGGGCAGTCTCTCCAATGTATGTGGCA
>MQRK01179814.1:27613-45096 GCA_001938485.1 Girardia tigrina
CCTTAGCAACCGTCACTAAGGCGATCGCGACCGTTGCCCTGGTAACGGTAAACCCCCCGTGGGACATGGCGACTGTAACTAAGGTGTTCGCGACCGTTGCTATGGTAACCGCGACCGTATCTAAGGTAATCGCGACCGTTCCTATGGTAACCGCGACCGTTCCTATGGTATTCGCGACCGTTGCCATGGTAACCGCGATAACCCATATCGTTGCTATGGTTACGGCTAGGGGGGGGGTAAGTGAGGGAGAATGCCCATTTTTACACTACTATTCACATATTATATTCTATAATTTATAATTTGCAATTTACAATTTTTGTAATTTATGATTTATTATTTACAAGTTACAATTCATAATTTTATTTAATCTTAACTTTTTCCTTTATATTCTATTCTAATTAAATTTTAGTTATATTACAATTAATTTTTAATGTTATAGTAACTATAATTTCTATTATCTTGTAAATTATTTTACTATATGTTTTAAAAATCTATTTAAATAATCTTAATTGTTAATTAATTTTAAATATTTTATCGTTGTAATTCTTTTTTTTATTCGAAAATTTAAGAGTTATTCCAATCCTCATACACAATATTCTTTATAGTGAGCGCAAACTAATGAATCTGCAACCAGCAATAGTCTCATATACTGTCGGTAATTTATTATGGGAGCAAAGTTTTGGTCACTACTGAAAGGAATATATCATGACTTCAGACTTTTTATATAATAATTGTATGAAAATATAACTCGGGTAAACAAGATTGGAAAGAATGTCTAAAAGGAAACTCTCAACTTAACTGAACCATGTTAACCATAAAGCGTATTCATTTCCATAAATACTAGAAACGGAAAGGAGTTAATTGCGTGAAGCTTACATTAAAAGCACAACTCAAATGGAACAGAACTAATAGGTAGCCATAAAAAAACAGTTCATAAACTAATTGATAAATCATGTTATGTTATTTGGATCTGAAAGAGAAGTTAATGAGTTTAAAAAATGTTTAGACCAAACGGCTTAATCTCGAAATGATGATGGATTCAGAGTTGAAGAAGGCATTAATCACACACCCGATATTGAGTTTTCTTCAATTTAAGGATTCTATGTACTTGGCGCCGTAGACCAAGAAAGGAACAAGCTACGGCTTATGAATCGCGATCATTAAATATCCATTAGAGGTTCCATTGTGTCTAGAAAAGATTTACTAATCAAGTATTATTTATGACACCATTTTAGACATTTATGATGGGTAAATAGTTTATTCTGACTACCGACCATAGCAGAATCAAGTTTATGCTGAACAATAAGAAAACGATTACATTCCAGTTTAGGATGTGGATTAACTACCTTTTAAGCCTGCTATAATTTCAAAAATGATCATTGCTCACAAATGCTGAAATGCTTTCATAGATGAATTATGATATGTGTACTCAATGTTTGATGCAGCCAGAAGAAACCAAGAAAGAAAAATCAAGACTCCTGTATTTGGTAACGTTTACGCAAAGACAAAATCACAAAGAAACGTGAAGATATTATTTGAGACACATATCGAATGTTAATGCACGTTAGAAATTGAGTATTATTTAAGAAATTCTGAGACATTTGACAAGAGGTTGTACGCAGATATTAATCATGCCAAAAAATATAAAACACATTCAGCCGGAATAACAGAGAGCACAATTTAATTAGAAGCGGCCGATGGTTTTGAAACTATAAATGTGGTTATTTGAGGACCGTAGGAAGAGACTTATGGAAATAGAAATATTTTGGTCATTACTTACCATGTTCAATAATTACATAACGTTAACGATTAGAACGAAACAATAGGATGAATCTATAATAAAAGGAGTAATGTAAAAAGGGATACTAATATTTGGCACCCAAAACGCGATGAATGTAAATTAAACAATTTTTTGAGTCAAAAAAGAGGAAAAATTTGAAAACTTCAGTCAATACAAACTTCAGTCAATATCATCGTAATATAAACTGATAAATTAGTACAATGAGTAAATTGTTGAAGGAACATTGCTGGGAAAAATAAGTTCAGTCTTTACAAATATTCTACAAGAAATCGAGTTCACAATAAATGCAGCATCAAACACAACAATTGCGATGAGCCAAGCTGAAATCGCTTTCAAAAGATCCATTAGCAGGGGTAATTGAGTGGAATTCCTTGAGTGAAGCGTAGTAAGAGAGTGTAATAGATATTGTTTCAAGTATCAAAAATGAAGCACAATTTGTGTTATTTATGATTTCATATCAAAATCGAAATTAAAAAAAAAATATTAGAAATGAAAAATTAATAATATGACAAAAAATCGTATTTTTAGAATTCTTATTTAATGTCCAGCGACATTTGTTCTTTGAAAAGATTATTAAATAAATATATAATATATAGCCTTGTAACCACTTTATTCCATAAAGACATATGGGCCACATAAATTGGTCCTGTGGGCCACACTTCGCTAATCCATATTCTTCAATAAGCCAAACTGTTCTGTAATTAAAAAAACAGATTTTCAGTTTTGGCATTTATACTCAGCCGGCCCAGCATTTTACATGAATTTTTTAGACTGGTAACTGATTCAAAGGCTCAAAAATTAAACGCACTGAAATGATAATAGTAAAAATTGCATTAATCAATTTATTTATATTTCTCGGATTCTTGATGACCACTTCGTACATCAAATATATAATTATTTCTTCATTAAAAATTTTATCCAATCAAATTTCGGTTATTAATAAATTATTATATTTCATTTACCATTTAAGCAATCTTTTACATATAAATTTATCAAACAAATATTTAAAAGTATTAAATACAGTTTCTAATTGATTAATACAATGAATGACAAAAATAATTATTGTGACAACAACGATCATTTATCTCTTCAACAGAAATTGGAAGTTGTCAAACTTCTAGAAAAAGGAGAACCCATAGAAAATCTTTCCCGCAAATATTCTACATCTTATAAAACAATTTGTGACTGGTTTCAGAATAGACTTATTCTAGAACAACAATTACTCGAATTAAATAATCTCATAAATACTCAACAAAACATTCTCCACCATCAAAACAAACCTCCACAATCGACTCCTTCACCAAATCAGCATCACAGAAAACATTCTCCTTCAGTCTCTATCGAAGATAAGCTACGAGCAATAGAGATGAGGGAAAACGGAGAATCTCTCACTCATATATCTAAGATCTTCAACAAGTCGGTATCTTTAATATCGAGTTGGATAAAGAATAAAGAAGTTCTAATGAGAAAACAAAACAAGTTAGTCAACTCAAACGACATCACAAACAAGGATCGCGTCGACGAGAACAATGAAGAATCTCTCAAACGATCTTTTCGTCAAAGAAAACAGAACCGAATGAAACAATCAACAAATAATAACAAAAAATTAAAACTTGATATCGATGAATTTGTTGATGAAAACAAACAATATAATCAACAACAACATTCAAACAAACAAGAATCAAATATCGAATTATTCGTCGAGAGAACAAAAGTAAATGGAAACAATACAAAAGATAATAAAAATAATGAGAATAAAAGGAATGTGAAATGTTTATTGGAAGAAGAATATAAGTGTGCGAAAGAATTGTGTGAGTTGTACAGAGAATCATTTGAAGAACTGACTAGGAAGAATATGAAGTACTTGACAGGAGAATGTGAAGAAGGAAAGAAGCATGTAGAACAAATGAATAAAGCGATAAAATTTATACAAAGTGAATACTGTAAAATAATATCGAATAAAAAGAATGAATTAAAATTACTATTTGACGACAATTAATTATTAATTGTATTTATGAAAAATAAAAATATATTTCACAAATAAAAATTTAAATCTTGGTGGATTGCAAAAACAAAACTCTAATTGACAGAAATAATTCACCGTTTATTAACCGGTGAATAAATTAAATACCGGGGTTGAAAATAACATTATCATACATTCCCATAACAAAAATAACTACACTCTGCAAATCAATATACAAAGAACAAAAACCAAAAAAACAAAAACCAAAACACAAATAACACAAACGAAACAAATAGCTAGAACAGATACAACACACACATCAAACCAAACACTAAATTGACTGACCACAACACAGTATATAACAAGGACATAAAACTACAAAAATACAAACTCAAAGTCAAACACGCAGAACACTACAAAACCGGCTAACTCATTAAAAACCATTCAACGAATCTATTAACTCAGAATCAAAAATATTCAAACAAGTAATTAAACCAGAAGAATTCGAAGGAAAACCAATAATACTCAATACAGAACAACACTCAGAAAATTCATCATCAGATTCCATACAAAATCTTCTAATGGCAACTGAGACTTACACGATTCAAACAACTCAATACAGGATAAAACTATAAACAGCCTCATCTAAAAAAAAGAATGCACTAAAAAATATCATCGAATATAACACTCACAAAAAATTCATTTTCAAACAAAACGACACAAACTAAAGAAAAATATTTTCAATTACCAGTTTGGAAAAAGACTCTTAAAATGTTTATTATAGAAACTGAAACAATGTACTCAAAATATTGCAAAGACAAAGAAACACATAAAGAAACAACAAGAGAAAATACGAAATTTTCGAAATTAATCAAACTTTTATTTATGAAATTCAAACTTTTATTTATGAAAATCGAACTTTTATTTATGAAAATCGAACTTTTATTTATGAAAATCGAACTTTTATTTATGAAATTCAAACTTTTATTTATGAAAATTGAACTTTCATTTATGAAATGGGACTGTATTTGCGTATTCTTTGACCTTTGTGTTTACTTTCGATTGCTCTTGTAATTCTTTCGCGCTTGATGTGTGAGTTTTTCATTGTTGATTGTGTCATCGAATGATTGCTTATTTCACATGTAATTATTATTTTTACACCAGTTGATTTTATCACGCCTGAAAGCAAAATAGCAGCTAAATGTCCTTCAGATTTGAGAAATAAATTGACTTTTGACGTTTAACACTGCTTTAGACTTCTTAGAACCTCATCTAATCAGAAAATGAACTCAAACTTATTATGCTATTTGAATATTCCTTTGCAATAAACTTGGAATTACTTTCCAAAAAAAGTGAAGGGAAACAATTATGGTCGGCAACAAAAACAACGAGGGTCCTTAGATCGAAGTATTATATTTGAATGTTTAATTTCCTATTATAATCGTTCTAAAATATATGGTCAAAATAATTATATTAGAATAATAAATCGATACATTGATAGACATCATTACCAAAAATTTAATGTCTTAACAATATCATGGTTATTATCTTGTTTATGAATATGGACTTGCATGTGATTTTTATTTATTAAAAAGTTGTTCGAAGTCAGTTTTAGTTTCTTTTTATTTTGATTAATTGTTCACTGTTTAATTATTTTTTTATGATAAAAATTGCGAATTTGCTAGTTATTTGTCAACTTGTCAGATTCGTGACTTTTACAAACCTAAACAATTTGTCCTCACAAAATAAACTTTACCCAAATTATTCGATTAATAATAAATTCAGCTGGTTTACGGTACAAAAGTTGACTGCCTTTTTGAAATTTTTTATTAGGAATGTAATATAAATAATATATATTTTGTATAGTTGATCCTTTGTGAAATTATGAACAATAAGAAAGAAGTTAGAGATTACATAACAAATTTTTCCTTTAGAAATTATATTTTCTGCTATAGTGTATTTTGTCGGTCATTTGAAATTATTTATATTGAGACTCGACTGTAATTGAATCCAATTTTCCAGACAGGAACATCATGTCCAAAACTGAATAAACGTACGAAAAACGTATTCATGCATCATTCAAACATCATTCGAATATCTTTCACCCGGGGCATTGTGGTTGATTATTGATTGTTTTTGGCGAACCATTTGCGGCAGATTCAAAGTTCATCCAAAATGCAATTGATAATGAAGGATATTTTCCATCTTCACCTTTTTTATAGAAGGTACAAAAGTAACTGTCATTATAACCATCCTCAGAAGAAACTCTACCATAATTTGTATGTCTTAGGTGGAACAAATGTAAGACCAGCTAGTGATTTGATTCTTACTTTCCTAACAAGACTTTGGGACAAGTATCCTTTCACTTAAGCAGTTGAAAATGTTTACAAGATTCCTCAAAGTCAATAAGAAGTTTCTGAGGAGACAGGTTTGAAAGAATATATTTCAGCATAAGTAACATTCTTCTATATGTATCTTGATTTTTTTCTGAAAAGAAGGAAATAAATGCAAGGTGAGTATGAATTTCCAACGTTTACATGCCATGTATAACTAATAGAACATATTGGGTATTTTGACAAAAGTTCCATCCAATAAAATTGTGTGTTTGTCAAGTTCCGTCAAAAACTATACTTATATTCAGACTGTATCATAGTCTCCAAAATCCTGAAGTATCATATCTTGATACTTTTCTGATATTTGTAGCCCGTGTATGTATGAGTTCCTGCTTTTACTCTGTTTAAAAATCTTTTTATGGAAATTTGCTTTGACGTGTATACAAGAACTTCAGAGATCAGGTTTGCATAGAAAAGCACAGTGCCAATTGCATTCCTTCGATTGTTATCAATTCCACATATTTCCTTCTTCATTTGGAAAATGGAAATATTAACCTTACCTTTTTAGGCAGATGATTCCTGAGAATGACCAATTGTCTAATCAAACAGCTTACCATTTCTAACTCCCTTGAATGCACGGCGCTTTTCAGAAAAATGATATCTCTACCTCCCCTAGTAAGAGTCAGATTTGATTTATTCTCTATATATTCAAAGCCAAGAAAGTATTTAACTGACTTATTCATTCAATTTTTTTAATACTCCTTATCAGATTTAACTCTATTAACCAATAGTTCTAAAAGCAACGGTTCTATCACAATTTGAGTTTTCTTAAACAAATATTTCCGAGGAACTTTTGCACTTTCTTTCTACACAAATAATAAATAAGAATTGATATATATATATATATATATATATATAAGGTTATTGTATTTTGTGGAATTAAAATTCTATACTTTTTTTTTAATAAAAAATTATAAAGTGAATTAAAATTTTGTCACAAAGATTTTGTTTCGTCTTTTATTAAATTTCAATTTTAGTGTACATTTAAATTTACCTGTTTCTCAATTAAATTTCCCAATTCTATACAATAGCATTTTTCATTTCGTTTTCATAATAAATTTAAAAATTACTTTGGATTTATTAATATTTGAAAATAGAATTTAAAAACGCAATTTCGTTTGATTTAACATTTTTTAAATCACCCCTTTTTTACATAAAAAATAAAATTATATTTCCATTAATAATTACGTTTTCCATAATAAAATTAAAACCGCAGTTTCATTTAAATCAATTTAATTGTTTTACAATTATATTTTGATTCCAATTAAAATTTCCAAAAAATAAAATTATAGTGACATTTTTAATTCACTTCGATTTAATCGTGTAAAATAAAAGAAAGTTACAAAAATAGTTTAGTTTACTTTTATTTCGCAAATAAAATATTAAACTTTATATTACCTTGGATTTTATTTCAATTTAATATTTTCATCAAATTTGAAATTAACTTTTTTTACTTTAAAATACATCTTTTAATAAACCTACCGTAAAATTTATTTTATTTCTTACATGAATTAATTTTTTACATAAAATTTCTGAAAATCTTATTTTAACATATCTGTAACAATGTTTTACGGAATGTAATTGTTTAATTATTAATTTGATAAGATTGTAACTTCAAGAATTTTATGAACTCAACAACGCTCCAAACATATATGATGTTATAAAACGTTTTCGCCAACCTAGTATAATGAAGACAATGAATATGTATTTGGAAAAAAATATTTTAGAGATTTTTGTCTATTATCAATTGAATTCTTTTGTATATGTATAATTTTTGTTTTTTTCAATTATCTTTCTAGATACATTTTAATACTTATATTGTAAGTTGCGTTTATGTCATTTTCATTATCACTCGATTCAAAGTTCATAATTCTATAGTAAATTTTTTTTATTTTAATTCACATAATTAAATATTTTCTTGTTAATTCAATTATGTTGCCAAAATAAATCTATAAAATTTTTATTTAAATTTAATTTGTAATATTTAATAATTTTTTAACTTTAAATTACTAAAATTAATTTAGATTATAACTAAAAATTTTTATAAAATTTTATCCTAGAACTACTTAATTATAATTTACCATAAGCATTTTATGCAAAAAAAATATTTCTTAAAATATTATTAAGTTTAATTCGTTTATTATTTATTTTAAAATTCTTTTTTCAAAACTTTTATTAAAATAATTCAATTTCCATGACTAAATATATTTTTCATTTTAGATAAGTATTTGATTTCTTTGTTGGTTTTCATTTTAATGTTATTTTCAATCTTGAAATTCTTTGCATTTATTTAACCTTTGAAACTTTCAAATTTAAAAAAAATTATTAAATTATTTTGGCGAAGTGCAAAAAACTCATTATAGTTATATTTTTATAAATACAAAATAAATAAATAATATTTAATTTGAATGAAATGAACCAATTATAAATTATAATTGTTAGGAATTAAGAAATTTTAGGAAAATTTTTGAAATAATGTTAAAATAAATACATACAATTTAAAATTAAAAAAAATCAAATATTAATATTATTAGTCTTTTTATTTATACCGTTTTATGATTTATAAAATAAATTGTTTCTCAAAAAATAAGTTTGTTTAAATATTAATTTTAAGCATTAGTCTTGTATTATAATAAAATTTGAAAGTCGGAAATAATTTGTAACAATAGTTCTGAGAATGTTCCAAGAAAATATAGCAATAATTAAGAAACTTGTGTTAAATAAACCAAACTGAAAGTCAGAATAGAAAACAAATAATAATAACTTTTATACTAAACTTTTCATAATGGATTTTAAATTTTATGAAAAATATTTGAAATTTATGGATATTTTCAATTACTTTTTACTTCAAATATATTTTTTAATAAATATTACTTTTATTCTATATTAACAGATGACAAATTTTATATTATTCATATTTTTATTTATTAAAATATTATGTACTGAATAAAAATAATATTAAAAATATTATAAGAATAATTAATTAGTTACTATCTACTAAATATTCTGAAAAAAAATTGTGTTTGATATTTTCTTAACATTTTTAATGTAAATAATTTAAAATGTTTTTTAAAATTGATTTAAAACTTTCAAAAATTTAAAAAATTAGAAAAGTTTTTTTTTAAAAATTCAAAAACTTTGAAAAAATATTATTTAAATTATATAATATTATCCCATTAATGAAAGTCAAATTGAAAAATAATGATAATACATAAATTTCGATCAAAAAATATATTTAAAAAAAATTATTGAAAAACATTTCGATGAAAATTTGATAAAATTGGACGATGACAAGAAATTTTAACAAAAATTATTTCATGATAAATAAAATTAATAAAAATCTCGATAAACCATTTTTATCCAATGAAAATAAATTTTAATATATTTATTATTATTTTATTTTCCATTTACTGAACGTAATTTAAATTATTTATACAAATAAAAATAAATAAAACAATTTTATAAAATCACGATATTATGAATAAAAATAAACATGAAAGCGATTATACAAATAAAAATAATATATCTGTTGAGTCAAGTGAATTATTTTTTAATAAACAGACTAAAAAAAAATTTATAGAACCGTCAATTAAACAAAAATGTATTGAAATGTATCAAAAAGGAAGGAAGTTGAAAGACATCGCTCAAGAATTTGATGTATCGACCTTGTCTGTATATAATTTTATAAGGATATATAATGAAGATAATTCAGTCTTTATTTCACAAAATAATGATGAAAAAATTTCAAACGAAACACAAACGATTCTGAAAAGACGAAATAGTTATAAATATGTGTCTCTCTCAAAAAGACAAAAGATTTGTGAAATGTATGAAGAAGGAAAAAAAGTAACGGAAATCGCTAAGGAATGTGATGTATCACATTGTACTGTGACTTATCACACAAAAAAGTATAAAGAAGAACTTATTAAAAAAATCAATCAAGGCAAAGAAGACAAAGATAATTCGATTGTTATTTCACAAAGTAATGATGACAAAGTTTCAAACATGACACAAATGTCTAGTAAAAAAAATTTTAAATTATTATCACCCTCAAAAAAACCAAAATTGTTGGAAATGTATCAAGAAGGAAAGAAGATAAAGGATATCGCTAAAGAATGTGATGTATCAAAATATACAGTGAATTATCATGTGAAAATGTATAATGAAAAACTCAAAAAAGAATCCAAACAAAACAAAGAAAACAAAGATAATTCAATTGTTATTTCGCAAAATAATGATGAAAAATTATCAAACATGATACAACAACCTCTTAAAAGACGCTATGTTTATAAACATGTGTCCTTTATGAAAAATCAAAAGATTTTTGAAATGTTTCTGGAGGGAAAGCATATAACAGAAATCGCTCAAGAATGTAACATACCACAACACAGTGTTTATTTTTATGTAAAAAGATATTCTGATAAACTTACAAAAGAATCTAACCAAAATAAAGACAACAAAGATCATTCCATTATTATTTCTCCAAATAATCACAACAAAATTCAAAATATTAGAAAAATTGCTCGAAGAAGACATCAGGATTCTCAAGTTATGTCGCCTGTTCAAGACAATATCAAACAATGGGGAACAATCTCAAATGTTACAGAAAAAAGCGAAGAGAGCGTCATTGGTGTGGCGGATAAAATAGTTAATTTATCGCAAGATCAAAAGTTAATTAATAAAGAAAATATAAAAGAAAGTATAAAAAAGAAATTAGAATGCATAGAATTAGTTTTGTCCGGAGAGTCATTAGAGGATGTAGCGAGATTGCTCAAAGAATCGCATGAGAACATTCAAAAATGGATAAATAATAAAGATGAGATTATCCAAAATTATTTTGATAATTTTAAATAAAAAAATATTTTTTTGTGAATTAAATTTAAAATTAATGTCTGTTACTTATGATTCTTATTTTATTTTTTTTCATATTGAAAATTAATTAATTAATTAATTAATTTTGTTTATTTTTAAATTATAAATAAATAAATTATTTTTCTAAATATTCGATTTTTTAAAATAACTTTTTCAATTAAATTGATAATTACTAAATTAATTAATTTAATATTTTATCTTTTTAAAATAAATTTAGGAAAATTATAAGCTTGCTTTCTTAAATTTCTTTTAAATTAAATAGGTGCGCAAAAAGATATAGGATTATCAAGAAAAAGATTTCCAATTTTGGGATCCTGGGTACTTCACGAAATTGATAAAAAAAGTGGTTTGAAATGAAATTAATAATAAAACAACAATTTAATTATGGTTTTTTAAAATCTATGCTTTAAAAAAATGATTTTACTTTATAAAAAATATTATATAATAAAAATTCTACAATTACGGAATCCCGGGATTAGAATTGGCATTGGTTTAAAAATCCTGAAATCAAGATAAAGCAAGGATTCGGAACACTCAATGGCGGTTCATACTCAATAGATCAATCTTTGACCAAAAAAACTATATTTGATGCTTTGAAACATCAATTTTTTCATTAATTAGAAAACAGTTTTTTGCAGGGTGATTTTTCAATCTTCAACATACCATTTCGCCTCAACTCTCCTATCCATGAACGATCATCTGGACGAGCAAGTGAAAAGATTCTAAGAAATCAAAGAATTAACAGATGAAAAAAGTCTTCCGGTAAACGAGGAATTAAAGAAGAAACCTGGATAGATTCAGGAAGGTATACGGCGTAGATTCCATGGAACGAAAATAAAGCATTATTAACGTCAAATGAAGATATGGCTTTAAAATGATTATAGAAGTTGAATAAACGACTGGGAAAAGAACTGGATTTCCGCAAGGAATATTCACAAATAAGAAATTCTTACCGAAAATAAGGATATATTAGTGAAATAATAAACGGAGAAAAGTCTGATGGCTGGACGTTACCGCATTTCCAAGTTGGGAAAAGAGAAAAAGAAACCTCGAAAGTAAGAATTGTTTTGATGTTGCGGCTAAAACGAAGGTGAATATATGAGTGATTCGATTCTCCCCTGACCGAAGCTTCAAAATATCTTGGTGGAGATTCTTCTAAGATTTCGAAAATTTCATGTGTCGCTTCCTTGCGTATATTCAATGTATGTTCAGATCAAGATGAAGAAAGAAGATACCAGTTATCTCAAATTTCCTTGGACAGAAAATGGGAAATTGAACAGATAAAAATTTAATCGACTCGTCTTGCAAAAGAATGCCGAACAATTCGCAATAGCGAACGCGAGATCAGCTGAGATGATATCGGAGTCAACGTACTATTGATAAAATCATGAACTCTGTAGAAGACTCTAAAAACGTAATACGCATCATGAAAGATATTACCATTATTTCGAAAACGGCGGCTATGGAAACCAATTAAGGGTCAACAAACGATAAAAAGGTGTTTGTAGAGAAATTGTTTGGCTGAAAAATAGGGAAATAAGATAATGAAAGCGCTCAAATTTAAAAGATATCAACTGATATACTCAGTAGACAATGAAAATATGATATTCTTAATAAAACAACATAAAAAAAATTAAAAATATTTGTGTCAAATCGAGTCGCAAAAATTTAAGAAAACACGGAACCGGACCTGTTGAATTTCATAAGTGGTAAAGAAAATCCTGCTGATTTCGTGTCCAGGGAGATAAATGGCAATGATCTGAACAGTAAGGTTTCATATTTTTATCGATCGGAGTTCTTAAAAAAGAATGGATCAGAGGCCCAAGTGAGACAAAATATCAAGACCGAACAAAGACCGAGTTTGAAAGAAATGTAACAACCTTAATGACAATAGAGATCACTCAAAAATGGAGGGTTAACTGTTTAGAACCGAGAACCTATTCCAACTGAAGACGACTGATTAGGGTTTTCTCGAGGGTGCGACAATTTATTTATAACTGCAGACAGATCCGAGCTGATCACAGGTGCGGAGAAAGCGATGAGAGAGAGTCAATAGAATCTAAAATGAAAATAATAAAAAGAACTCAGGAGACTAAATTTAAGGACGAAATTAAAGCACTTAAGAACGGATGGGAAGTGCATAAAAAATCTATCCTAACAAAGTTTAATCTATTCATGGATCCTGATGTGGTGTTAAGGACTGGAAGTCGCTTAAGAAATTCGGCAATTCAAAAATTTATTTAATATATATTATTAAGAACATTTAAACAAGTCTCGTTTGAATCGTTATTGCAATTACATTTAGAGTCATTAAGACTCTCAGAAGGACTTTCATCGTTTGCCATCGTTCTAATTGGTTTTCTTATGTTTTTAATCATGATTATTCGAACAATTTTTCTAAGTTATTTTTTAAAATATTTAACCTCTAAAAATATTAATTAAAAATATTAATTTTTACCATTTTTCAATAAATCCCAAAATAATAAAAACGACATCAAATTATTAAAAATGCATTTAATTTAAATTTTACTAAAAATTACTAAACTTAATTTTAATTCTGAAATTAAAGATAAGAACTTATAAAATGATTATTTTGATTATGTTCGAATAGTCAATCACTTTAAATTTAATAAAAAAATACCAATTTCCATCTGGGTGGGAGAATCACCATTCTAAATTCAACATACTTAAATCAACATACAGCATCACTACATTTACACATTCAAACAATTTAAAATATTCCCCACATATATTAAACAGCTATACTTCGGTATAGCTTTTCGGCATCCAAAATTTTATTTTGGTTTAATTGGATTTATTATTCATCTTCAGCATCTAAAAAATAACCATTTTCAGTTGTTAAGTCTTTATTTATATCTTCTATTTAAAATTTTATCCACCTTTCTTGCACAAATTTATGTTTTTCAGGAGTCCAATCTTTATTATGTTGGGTATTCGAATATATTTTTGTTAATAAATTTAAACAAGCTTTCAATTATAATTAACTGACTCCTTTCAGTGGGTTCTTCCAACTTTTTATTTAACTTCTCAAATTGATTAATTCTCTCTTGAGGTTCAAATTAAAATGAATCTCGCCTGAGATTAATTTCCAAATATTAATAATAGCAAACAACTCAAGGAAATCGGATTTAAAACTTTATTCAATTGAATTACAAAATTCTTTCGCGATAATACAATGTACAAAAGCTATGGAGGATTCCAAAATATATATATTTCGTAAAATTTTCTGATACAATTGTTAAAAAATTGTGTAAATTTTTTGCTTCGCATAGTGAAGAACCTAGGGGTATTTATACCCAAAACAGTTTGTTAAAAAAAAATTAAAATTTATAATTTATAAATTTTATAATTTAAAATTTATAATTTGTTTATTTTAATTATCCAAAATTTAAAAATTAATTTAATTTATTTAGGGCTTAATTGCCCATTAATTTTCAAAACGAAAGTCGACTGAAGTCGATTCATTTCATTTTTTCAAAAATTTCATTTTTGGAAAGCAAGTAAGAATTTTATTTATTTTATTTTTTTTATTTTTTTTGTATAATTTAAATAATAATAATATTAACAATAATAATAATATAATACTAATAATAATAATTAAATAATAATAATTAAATAATAATAGAACAATAATAAAAAACAAAATAATAATAATCTAATAATAATAATACTAATACAATAATAATAATATTATTGCTAATAATAATAAAAATAATAATAAAATAATAATATTAAAATAATAATATAAATATCATAAAAATAATAATAATAATTATAATACTAAATTAATAATAATAAAATACTACTAACAATAATAATAAATTAATATTAATAATAATATTAATAATAAAAAAAACAATAAAACAACAACAACAAACGACAACCATAAACCATCCCCCAAGCCCACAATGGCTTTTTTCCAACCAACACAGGCGTACCCCCTTAATGAACGGGCCCCCTACTAGGGAGGAAAAACTCGTTGACGAGATGCAAAATAAATAACACATATAATAATAATGACAAAATAATACTAATAATAATAATATTAATTATTTTATAATATTCAAAAAATAGTCATAATAATAACAATAAATCTAATAAAAATATAGCAATAATTATTGTTAGGAATTAATAGTAAACGGAAAATTTTTAAAATAGACAATCGAAATTAAGTTATATTAGTTAATTAAATATAATTGTATAAAATACCGGTTTAACAAAAAAAATAAAACTTTAGTAATTTAGTTCCTCAATTTTTTTAAGAAATAATTAAATAAATTTATTAAATATAAGTTAAATGTAAATTAAATAAAAAAACAAATTGTTTTAATAATTGGCAGAATTTTTCCGGGAATTGAAAATCAGAGTGGAAATTGGAATTATCAGAAGATCAACGCAATCAATCAATTTTTCAATATCCGATAATTAAGTGTGATTAATAAATATAATTTAGTGATGGATATTTGCTCTCCGAGTGGTGTTCCAACAGATTCTAACAATTATAAAATAAATAATAATAATAATAATAACTAAATAGTTATAATTTTAATATAATAAATAATAATGCTAAAATAATATTATTTATATTAGTAATATTACAAATGCAAATTATTCCTATTAACTACCTTAAGTCCCTGAGCACTGAGCTTAAACAAAAGGGAAGTTACTAAGGGATTTATCAGCACTTAATTTATATAATTTTTAATTTATATATATTTTAATTTATATATATATATTTGTAATTTATATATATTTTTCCTAATTGATTTTATTTTTCAGGAGGGTAAAAAGTCTATTTTAAATGTTTACTTACTAATATTTTTATTTTCAGAACCTTAACAATTAGATTCTTGGAATTTCTTACTTTGTTCTTACATTTTTAAAAAAAACTATCTTACGGTGTTTTATGGCTAATTTCTTCCATTATCTTTATAGCAATATCAATTTTTTCTTTATATGATATTAATTCTCCTTTTTCTAATTCTCTTATATTTCGTTGACCAATATTAGAGTTATCTATAAGTGTTAACTTCATATATTCTTTTTCTTTTTCTCTAGTAAAGTAAAAAAGATTTTTTACTAAAGAGCTCCATTTTTCTTTTTATATTTTAATCTTTAAAAATGCATTAAGTAAATTTTAAATTATATTAAATTCAATAAGTTAAAATCGTAAATGTTAACGTAACATTATATGTACATTCAATAACTTATAATTTGTTTTAATGTACTACTTTTACAGATTAAATTTTGTTTAAAAATGTAACTTGAACTCTCAAAATAAATGAAAATAAAGATGAAAAATTATGAAACATTTGTGGATAAATATGAAATTAACATCGGTGACAATTTGAGGGTGGACAAAATTAAATATTTGGTCGGCGGAGACGACGTGGAAATGTTTCTGTCTCTCAATTTTATATATATAAGAATTGTGTTTTGAATGAATCAAGAACTATCTCGTTTTACAAGATCCACGAAAAGGATGAGATCTGGATGGGGAAGATTGAGGATTATTTGAAAAAGTTTTTTTTGGTACTGTAGCCTTTGGGCCATGGTGCACTCAATTATGCACAAGCATATGGCTTGGGTTTGCATATTTTTGAGTGTCTCAGTTGGAAAGGAACCCAGTGGCACCTATCTCCTCTCTAGGTATGGATGGCCGTTGGCTCCAAGGAGCTCATCCGCCCCTTGCTAGGTTTTGTTTTTCATCCTTCTAGGTGTCCACACACCTCTTCACCCAGGTTGTTCTGGTTAAGGCAGCCGGTTTAGTCGCCAACTATTCGATCATGGGGCAGGTATTACAGGTTTACATGGTACTTGTAGCAGACAGATTGCCTGACCTGACCTGTAGTCAATGGCCCAGCGATTTCCCTATCGGTCACCCAAATAAGTACTAACGCGGCCGTTGGTTGCTCGACTTCGGAGATCGGAGAAGTAGGTTTACTTAAAAACCGAGTGTGGTAAGGGTTATATTGGAAGAGTTTTCAGTAAAGACATAATTGTTGATCTTTTTATGATTGAAGCGGAGAATGAGTTGAATCACTTGATTGTGATGAATCACTCAACCGTCACAGATGTCGTATCAATGTTACCACAAATATTCCCGGGATCGGGATATTCTTATTTGTGGCAGACCGATGGAAAAGTGGTGGATCTTGATAAGTCAATGACAGAGATAGAGTCAGTATAGGGAGGTCACAAAATAATATTTCAGAGGTATTAGTTAATTATTTGTATCAATAAAAAGAATGAATAATGTGACTCAAATGGAACCGATCGAGATTTTGAAGAATGTTGTAATATTCCAAATTCTATGAATATATATATATATATATATTATTGAGTCTTGTGAACGCAAGTTTAGTATTTCGAAAATATAATTTGATTAAAGCTTTTTTAATACAACTATTGGACATGTTTCGATTTTTAAAAA
>MQRK01179878.1:321-10548 GCA_001938485.1 Girardia tigrina
AAGGTAATCGCGACTGTTGCCATGGTAACCGCGACCGTTGCTATGGTAACCGCGACCGTTGCCATGGTAACCGCGACCGTTGCTATGGTAATCGCGACCGTTGCCATGGTAACCGCGATAACCTATACCGTTGCCATGGTAACGGCTGGGGGGGGGTGTAGGCCGAATGCCCATTTTCTCCCTACTAATTTCTTATAAAAAAACTCCCATGGCGTGGGATAATTCTATAAATAAATTCCTATAATAAAAATTCAGAGAGAAATTCAATATTATTACCTCCTATAATAAAAATTCCTATGGTAATATTAAAATATTTAAAAAATAATATTTTAGAAATAAAATTAAAAAATAACAAAAATTAACGTGTATAAAAACAACATAAATGGTGGTCACCATTTTTTGGTTTTTTTGTTTTTTTATTTTTACTTTTTTTGTTTTTTCTTTTTGAGATTCCATCTTATTTGATTTTGATTCGATTCGAATTGATCCGATTTGATTTTGATCCGATTTGCTTTGGTTGTTGTTTTTGAGATCTCGGCCATTTATAGGAACCGGTTCCAAGAATAATTCTCTGTCGATTTTTTCTAATATTCCAAGATTATCTAGAATCTCCCAGAATATTATTTTATCAACGCGCAGCAATAGCATTAAGATAACAGGTCTGCAGCCCCATAAGCTAATGTATTGACTACTAGAGGTTGTTCTCATTATTAATAATAAAAATGAGGCACTTGTGAGATCCGAACCCATCTATATTGATTACGATGCCTCATCTATACCATCGATACCATACATCTATCCAAACTCAATAATCAATTGTCTTTCATAAAATAGAATTAGGGTTACTAATAGGTTAAGTGTTACGACACGAATACGATTACCTGATTTGGAGAAAACCCTTCTCCATATACAATGTCCCGCACGCACGAAAATCTTGTCGAGAGTTTGTGGGGATAATCAAACTTGACTATCCCCGTTAGTTGTAAGTAGGCTCCGAGCGTGCAGATACGAAGAGCAGGAGAAGGATTCCCTGGATTCTACCCTGTTTCCTTCCCAATTGAGCCCGATCACTAGAAGATCCTCTTGAGACCTTAGAGAATAAAGAAAATTAATTAACAAACCTTAATTAATTAGAAAAATTACCCGCGATGATTCAATGTTAATCATGCAGTCGCATGATTTTCCAGACGGCATCTGTTGAGGAGTGTTGGTCTGTAACAAATGAAGACAATCTATCAACCGTATAAACAGATAACAGATGGTCGTTGGTGTGGAGAGTACATCCTGAGACAACGGTTTTCGCAGAATCAATTCACCGACAATTAATCAAGAACGACTAAATTTATGGTAGTAACAACTAACCATTAATGACGAACGGATTGAATAATAACCTAAACAGAGAACGATAACCAGATAGCTAAAATAAACAAAATAAACCTCTCCAAAATAATTATCTAATATCCAGAAAGAACTGCCATATCCGTAAATTGCGGATGTTGCGACGATTAATCAAATAAACCAACAGGCAGCGCAATCATGTATTCCCCCTTTCCTCCTTCCTGTCATGTAAACAGGATAACGATGAACGAATGTCAGCCTTTCGAGATTATGCATAAGTTGAAACATGCATACCGGACACCCGAGTGCATCGGACAATAAACGTACCTAAGCGGGTATAAATACCCGGCACAACTACAACTACAACTCACACAAAAATACGAACCGACATTTTTAAGAGACAACGATTTCAAAAATCATATATCGTACACGATTTAAAGGCACAATTTTAAAGACCACTTTACACCCAAATAAATATTATTCACGACAAATTTTGATTACAACTATTCCTGACCAATTTACAATAAAATTTCAAATACGATTTTGAAGAAAATTTATTCAACTATTTTGTTTTACGATTGGATAACTGAAGAAAGCTTATCCCATTATCTTACTTTAAGAGCGGATAGCTGAAGAAAATTTATTCCTTTTTTTTATTTTTTGCGATCGGATAACTTAATAAGTATGTTTGATTTCTGTATTGACGGTCACACGATTATATATGCAATTTTAATATAATTTATATGGATTGAATATAACCTTGTTTATTCATTGTGTTACGTCTAATATATTTTAATGAATAATTGTGTTTTTATTGATTATATTACGATGGAAGGTATGGGCTACCTCAGAGGTCCGTGTTTTCGAGAGGTGCTTGTTCGATGTTTGTTGTTATATGATGAGCTGGTCGGGTTAACCGAGTCACGGTTAGGCGGGCAAAAGGTGCCAGGAGAGAGCGATGAATGGATAATAATGAAAGTAGTTACGAGAGTTGCTTTCCAACAACGTCTTAAGTAGGAAATTGGGGTGTTCGTCGGGGAGTAGTTCAGACAGACCTTGTAAATATTGTGTACATATCGTGTTAGCCCATCCCTTTCATCTGTAGTCTTTAATTAACTATTTAATCTATCTATTTTGTCTTAATTAACTATTTATTTTATTTCGTTCATTTTTATTGCAAAATTATATAACAATTAGTTACAAGTATGTGAATACAATGATGATTAAATTAATCACACATAACTATTTATTTTGTTTCATTCATTTTTGTTGCATAATTGTATGACAATTAGTGACAAGTACATAAAAACAATGATAACTAAATTAATATCTTAATGTATATAAGTGTCCGATTATTAGTCGGATCCTTCATGATAATGAACAAATTGAGGTCTCGTACGTATGACTGCGTTGATAATAGCTATCACAAACACTCTAATTAATGTCGATAATTAATGAAAAATTAACAGTGGCGAGGAACCTTATGGAGGTGACGAAGGTAGACCGCAGCATGCAAGGGTCACATGGTTCGATCGTCGCTTACTTCCTTGAGGCTCTCCCCGTTCACGTTGTGTAAGCAATAACAAATAAAAGCACTGAACAACATTGATCAACAATAATGAATACCAACATCAACCCCATCAGATATTGAGACCACCAGTCGGGCCATATTCATTACTGGTTAGAACCCGAAGGCGCTCCGAAGCACACACAACTCGTTAATGTGCGCGGAGGAGACGCAATAGTTCCATATATACGAGCAAATGTCGAAATAGAGAAATACGAAGTGTATGACCGAGTCGCCGTTAAACTCAAAAAACGAATGGAAGCTCTGAGTTCACGAAAATGTTGTCGAGAGAGGGAAACACGACATAAGGGTTAGGGTTAGTAATATGTTTAGGGTTAAGGTTATGGTTATATATTTTAATATAAAAATGGATTACATTATTAAATTATAAAAAATATTTCAGAAGTCAGATCCGAAACAACTTTCATAGAGTTATCTACGACAAGAAGGCATCGCCATAGTCCGCGCGGCCGTATAGAACCCCACTCGTTTTGAACAAATAGGTTTAGGAGTAGAGTTCGGGTTAGGGTTATGGTTATGATTATGGTAATATATTTTAATATAAAAAAAGAATTAGGCAATTTTTAAATATTAAAAAAATATTGGTCATAAGTGGGAGCCGAACTCATCTCCATTGGAGTGGAAAGTTGAGCCATAGACCACTTAGCAATACAAAAACTTATATATAAGTAATTTTTACTCAAATTTGTTAAATTTTATAGAATATTATAAATTCTTTTTCAAATTTTACCGACTCTACTCAAAATTCATCAATTTTTCATATACTTTTATGTTCTTATCAAAATTATATCAAAAATTCATCGATTTGTCCTATTTTTCATCGATTTTGACCAATTTTTATATTATTATTATCAAAATTTTTACTCAAATATCATCCAAAATTCATTGATTTTGGCCTCTTTTTCACTATTCAAATTTTAAGAAATTTTAGATCATACCCGAGAACCCTTGGGTCGTGTTCTAAATACCAAATAAATATACTACTACCCATTAGTATTTAGTGTGTAGTAATTTCTGTGGTAGTACAAGGGTTGATGACTTTCTGCCTCATTTTTCAGTGCATTCATGCGTGAACACGACACATAATTTAGAAAAGGTACCTTGTAACTGGTGAGAAAATGTCAAACCCAGCCATTTATGAAACCACATTGTTTGAAAATGTAAATTTCTTTTACCGAAAGGGAAAATGTAGGAGGAACTAGGAGTCCATGGTGACAACATGAAGTTTGTTGTCTAAAAATTGATTAAAATTGGGTCCTTTCATTGAGCATATAAATCAATGTCTCAAATACTGATATTTGATTGGAATGAACTGGGATGAAAATGGTTAAGCCCCACATGATCTAAAGTTTTTGCGACAGGAGAGGAGTTTGGTGCATCATTTACAGTTGGTAGAAGAATAGAAGGTGTAAAAGTTGAAGTCGATACTGAATTTAAATTTGAATTAATTCTGGCTGAAAAAAATGGATTTGGTTCTCTTTGTTCTCAGTGCAAAAGAATAAATGATATCATGTTGCCTCTTCAGAATGATGTTACTGAAATCGAATTTTTTTAAACCAGATTAAATTTTTTATGAACAATATTTTTACTTAAAATTATTATTATTTAAAAACATTAATTCTTCTCGACAAAATCCCAAATTATTATTGTGTATTTTATTAAATTTGAAACCAACAAGAATTTCATTAAATAGAAAAAAAATATTGGATATTTTTTTATTATATTTAATAAATGTTAGTAAATTTTTAATATGGAAAATTTTGAAAATATCTCGGGGGATCAATCCCTTGTATCCCCCATTAGCTACGCCCCTGACTAAAAGGCGTTGTGGGCAGAATCATTCAGTAATATTTAGTATATTATATATTTGTGCGTTAATTATTTAGTTATTTAGGTCTTTGTGAAAGAAAGTTAACTTTCTCGAATGATTCACATTTATTAAAAATTCATTGATTAAATTACAATATTTAATGTTAAATGGATTTTAAATTTATTTGATAAACATTTATACGGAAAATTCATTTTTATGTTCATGATTATTTTTTTTAAATATTTAGTAATAAAATATTATTTGCATACTTAAAATTTTTTTGCTATATATTTTTGTTGTTAATATGTGTTAAAATGTTAAATTTAATAATTTATAACAAAAACTGAGTGATACAAGATTTAATTCAACAAAAGTACTAATTTCAAACTAGTAAATCAAAAAAAATTATATCCATTCTTTATGCGAGCAGAACAGAATTTTTGTAATCTTTCGTAGAAAGGAAACTTTCACTCAAAAAAATTGACAACTACGTTTTGCAATTAAATAGTTACTAATAACATAATAAATTTATTATAAAGCATGGACGGAAAAAACCAAAAAAATTCTATTTTATGCATTTTAAACATTTATGGATAATCGCAAAATGCTTTTTTGCAAACAAACTTTTTTGATTTACTAATTTGATCAAATTTTCGTATCATTTATTGCAAATAAATTTATAATAAATTTGTTGAGTAAATGAATAAAAATATTAATTAATTGTTTTAACCTTCTAGTAAAATAGAGGTATTTACCATTTTACAATTATATATATATATATATATATATATATATATATAATCTAATAAAAAGAGTGAATAATTTGAATGAAATTAGAGAGAAATTTGTAGGAAGATAATAAATAAAAAAAATTATAATAAATAAAATTGAATTAAAATATAAAGAAGAGTATATAAGGAGAAAGTTTTTATGTTAAATGGAAGAACAAGAATAAAAAGCAAGATATTTAGAAAAGAAAAATGATAATTATATAAAAAAGGCGAATTATTTTTAAAGTAAATTAATTAGATTTAGACTTTAATCTACGTGAAAGATATGATCCCGTTTGTACTTCAACCTCATATTGATTTGACACTATTTAAACTCAGTAATCTTAACTATAAAAGCGATCAAGGTACTGAAATATTTACAACTTGAATTATAAAAAAATGATATTGATTTCTACCGAGGTGAATTACGATTATTGAAAAGTGTTAAATCGATGGCGAAATATATTTTATATAATTAAATTCCTCATATATATTTTTATAATTTGTGAAGACACTAAGTGTCTCACATCTACCCAATTTACTTAATTAGTGTATGGCTTTTCATTTAAATTCAATAGTAAAAAATTGTGTTAGGGTACATAATAAATTTTATATATTTTTTGTTAAAATCAATAAATTTTATGTAATTAAAAGATTTTATAATATACATAAATTGGAAATATTTACGAATTTAAAACAATATTTATATTTTATATATAAATATTAATTAACGATCTGGTGTAAAAAAAATGTCATGGCAATTTTAAATATTCGTCTAGATTGTTTCCATAAACAATTATAAAAGGGAATTATTATATAGAAAAGAAAAATTATTAGATAAATATATCCGTGAGAGAAAATCAGATCAAATACGATTAATTATTTATAAACAACCAGATCAAATATTATCTAACTGATTGGTTTTGTCGTGAGAAAAAGGTACATTGTAGTTAGTAGTGGATGATAAGTTTATTTTTAGCAAAAACCTTGAAAACTATATAATTATTTATAAAATATTGATACTTAACAAAAAAATACTGATTGCACTGGAAAGTGTAACAATTTTACCGTTAGCCAAAAAGTTTAATATTTAAATCTATAAAATCATATATTTTTTTTAAATTATAGTATTTTTTCGAGTGGCCGCTAAGACCTCGACAAAGTGCAAAATAGGTCAGGTGACTGTTGAAAACTTTCTTTTGTAATATTTTAATTGATCATTTGAATTCAAATATATTTTTTATAAAAATAAAGTGTTTTCTGGTTAATCAAATTAAATTAAAGAGAGATTAACCATTGTAATTAAATAGAAATATTTTTATTGAAATAGCTTTGTTTTTATTTCTTTTTACATAAATTTATTAATATAGCCTCTATACCCTAACAATTTTTTTATAAAGCATGGAAGGAAAAACCCAAAACATTTCTATTTAAAACATTAAAAAATTTGTAGATAATCGAAAAACGATTTTTGCAATATTTTTTTCATTTCCTAGCTTGATCATATTTTATTTATTGTCATCGAAAATGAGTAGGTGTACCAATTTTGCAGAAAATTGATTGAGTAAAAAGCATTATAGAAAGCAAGCTAAAAAGAATGGAAAAATAGTTTAATTAAGTTTAGTTTTATTTTAGCTAGATTATTGAAATTAATTAATGATTACATTTTATTGAAATTACATTAATGACCCACAATTAAACCTTTCTATTTTAAAATAATAAAACGGTTAATTTACTTTTATTTTTAAAGAGAGTACATTACCAAATCTACCAAAAAATATTCGGAAAAAAATAAAGCTAAATTGCTCATTTTAACCATAAATAAATAAATTAAATTTTCCAAAAATAATAATTAAATTAATGTCACAAAAAATATTATAATTCAATCAGCGAAAAATTTTTCACGTGTTCGTGTTTTAAAATACGAAGAAAAATAAAAAACCTAATTATCACAATAAACAACAAATTTGTTTTAATAAATACATTTTTAAATTTTACGAAATTTCTAATAATAATAATAAAATGAATAAAACCGAAATTACAGCGAAAATTAAGGTGAATTTCCGTTTTTTCCACGCAAAATCAAATTCACATTCTCACTCGTTCTCTCTGATCATGTAGAAAGCAATCGAATCGAAATTGTGTTCTTTGGGCGCATATGTCGACAAAGAACTTCCCGAATACATAATCGTTATGATTGCCAATAAGAAATCGCGAGAATCTATGGCGACCGATTTGAAACTGTTTCTCGGTGAGGAAACATCGAATTTCATCGATTGGCTGCACGAATTACTCGAGAAATGCCACGCAAATCCCGACGGTAAATCTATATCTGTTTGATTGGATTTGTGACATCTTTTGCGCAACACACTTTCTCGCACTGTTCGCGATTCGATTATCCACGCGGCTTCGATCTTGACCTTTGACTTCCAATTAGATCCAAATAAGAAGTGGAAAACGATCGAATTGGAACAACGGAAGAAAAATAGACAAAATATTTATTGGATTCTATTTTATGAACAAAATTAGATAAAAATAACAAGGAAAATCGATTATTTTTTTGCTATTTTTCATTTTATTTTTCTAATTTTCCAAAGATTTTTAGCAAATAGAAACCAATATATCATTTTGTCTATTTTTCTTCGATTGTTCCCATTTGATCTCTTTCTAATTTTTGTTTTTTTTTCTATTTGAATGTGTGTAAAATGGTTTAAATAATTTGAAATTTCAAGTAGCTTGCAATATAGTAAGTTGGTTAGATGAATCATCAAAGTTAATTTCTTCGATTGGTCCTATTTAATACCTTTCTATTTTTTTCTAATTGAATATTTCGAGTAGCTTGAAAAACAGTAATATTTGTGAATGACACGCAGAGAAACCGAACAGAAATTCTAATAAAATCAGAAAGAAATCTAAAGCGATTAAATAGGACCAATGGAAGAAAATAACGAAAAAATGAAATATTGGTTTCTATTTTATTAAAATATTTAGAAAAATATACGGAATAATAGAATAAATTGAATCATTTTTTCCTCATTTCTTTCTAATTTTGGTCTAATTTGTCGGCAAAAACAGAAATCAATATCTTGTCTCTATTTTTTCTTTGATCGTTCCTATTTATCGATTCTTATTTCTTGTTTGGATCCAATTGGAAGCGATATGTCAAGAGCGAATGCGAGTGGTTCATCTAATGTCGCTGGGATAATCGAATCGCGAACACAGACAGAACAAAAAAATGTTTGGAAAACAGAAACCAATCTCTAATTTGTCTTTTTTTCCTTCGATTGTTCTTATTCTATTTTCGATATTATTTGTTATTCTCTTTGGAATTATAATTCACTGCAACTTAGTAATTGAAAATTCGCATACGTATTGAAACCACTTAAAATTTTTTATCAATTGGAAAAAAATATAAACAGAAATCGAAGAAAAATTAAAAATAATGAGGCGTTGGTTTCTATTTTGCAAACAAAATTACATCAAAAATAGAAATAAGGAAAAAATTCTTATTTTCCTTATAATTTTCTAAATTTGTAGAAACAAATATCTCATTTTGTCTTTATTTTCTTCGATTTGACTTTGAATACGTATGCAAAATTTTGGTTGTCAGAATCAACCGATTTAAGAATATAAATCAATGGATAATTTTAACCTAAACCGCGCGTTTGATATTCTCTTTTCTTTATCGTGTTCATTTACGTTGTTTTTATTTGGATTTTGATTATTGCTATTTTAATAATTTTAATAAATTAATTTAATTCATTTCTAATAAAATTTCTCAGTAAAAACAAAATTTGCTGTAAAAACAAAATTGAAAATTCAATAAAATCTAAAATTAACTCTATTTATTTTTTTTCAATTATATAACATTAAATTTTTACTAAAAATGTTTGAAATTCTCTTTTCTTTATCGTGTTCATTTAAGTTGTTTTTATTTGGATTTTGATTATTGCTATTTTAATAAATTAATTTAATTCATTTCTAATAAAATTTCAGTAAAAACAAAATTGAAAATTCAATNAAATCTAAAATTAACTCTGTTTAATTTTTTTCAATTATTTAACATTAAATTTTTACTAAAAAATTTTGAAATTCTCTTTTCTTTATCGTGTTCATTTAAGTTGTTTTTATTTGGATTTTATTATTGCTATTTTAATAATTTTAATAAATTAATTTAATTCATTTCTAATAAAATTTCTCAGTAAAAACAAAATTGAAAATTCAATAAAATCTAAAATTAACTCTATTTATTTTTTTTCAATTATATAACATTAAATTTTTACTAAAAATGTTTGAAATTATCTTTTCTTTATCGTGTTCATTTAAGTTGTTTTTATTTGGATTTTGATTATTGCTATTTTAATAAATTAATTTAATTCATTTCTAATAAAATTTCAGTAAAAACAAAATTGAAAATTCAATAAAATCTAAAATTAACTCTGTTTAATTTTTTTCAATTATTTAACATTAAATTTTTACTAAAAAATTTTGAAATTCTCTTTTCTTTATCGTGTTCATTTAAGTTGTTTTTATTTGGATTTTGATTATTGTTATTTTAATAATTTTAATAAATTAATTTAATTCATTTCTAATAAAATTTCTCAGTAAAAACAAAATTTGCTGTAAAAACAAAATTGAAAATTCAATAAAATCTAAAATTAACTCTATTTATTTTTTTTCAATTATATAACATTAAATTTTTACTAAAAATGTTTGAAATT
>MQRK01179882.1:8583-24675 GCA_001938485.1 Girardia tigrina
TTGATTTTGTCTGTTTCATTAATTTCATTCTTTTATTTTATTGAATTAATTACGTTAATTGCGGCAATTCTGTTATATAACTTATATATATTTATTTATTAATATACAATAATTTCTTTGTTGATTATAAAATCATTTCAAAAATTTACCTTACAGCGTTAGTGAGGCAGTGAGGCAGGCAGTGAGTTACTTGGGCTTTTATAATATAAAAAAATTGAACCCCCGGCAAGAGAGGGCCGCGAAGCGGGCCGAGCGCGCTAGTATTTAAATATTTGATCAATTTAAATCTGATTTTTTTATATTACTCTAAAACTTCATATAATCCCCCAGCACAGCTATTTTTTTCTGATCGAATTTTTTCTCGAGAACAATCCCCTACTTCTAATAATTGTCCAAGCTGAAAATTTTTTAAATAAAATTTTTTGTCTAATATGATATAAAAAATGATTTTTGTTGGGAAGAGTTTTAGTTTACCAAATAATGAACTAACATTTCTAAAATATCAAATGCCGTTTTAATTATTAATAGACTTATTAAACCAATAAACAAATTGTAATTTACCATAAAATTGTTTATTTACATACCAATATATTTGTTTTAATTAACGTTTTTTTCAATATTTTTTACATATCCCAACATTTTATTGATCCTCAATGAAATCTAACTGATTATTAAAAGTTTTTATTCATGTTTCTTAGATGAAGGAATGAGCTTGCTCATTACCAAAGATGCACAATTTGGTATCAAATTTAGAACAAAATATTATGCCAGTATAAATCATCAAGTTCTTGACGGTGAGGACTATTCGGAATCTAGCTATTCGGAAATTGATGAATAAATTTGATTTTCTAAAAATTTATTTTGATTTTTAAAAATTTCTAATAATTTCCCATGTCCTGGTTTTTCCAACTTTTTTTAAAAAAAATAGAATAATCCCCCAAGGGGATTATTGGAAGTTTTAAAGTATATATTATTTATATAAAAGGGGAATATAAAGAAATTTAGATATAAAGAAATGATAAAGTTTTTTAAACAATAAATTTTTACATAATAGAGGAATTCATTTTTATAAATTCAGAAACAAAACAGTGAAAATTGTAAAAGCTTTTTCATATGAGATAGAAGCCATATCAAAAATCGGATTGTAACGAATTTTATATAAAATAAATATATTATATCATAAATAAATATATTATAAATATATTATTCATATTAAATTTAGAAGAACCTTGATTTGAGCTAATTTAAGCTTTTTGTTTGGAACCAAAAGATTTTCTGTTGAAATCATTTCGAAGGTTTAAACGGTAATGAGGAACGATGTTAGTAAAGCTAAATCATATAATAAATCATGAGATTTTTAGGCTGTAAATATTAAAACGTTTTGAAAGATGATGAATTATTTTATTAATTATTTTTTACGAATTAATCATTTCATTTATTATTTTAATTATTATTTGTGCCCTAAGGAGAATTGTAGAGTATTCAAAATTCTTACCCCAAAAGCCGTTTTATTTTACTCCGAAAACCGATAAAAGAAAAATTAATTCCAGTAAAGAAGGATTATAATGAGATATTATCTATTTAATTGGAACAACAGATGTTTAGCGGTTTAATATTTTCGAATGCTTTAAATTATTATTTTTTTCATTTTATTTCAGAATAAAAATTTTAAATAATTCTGATTAAATTACGAAAAAAATATCGAAAACTCACTGCGAGAACGCCTGGTTGAATCCGTGAAACATTTATGAAGGAAATAAATATAATTAATTATTTATATATTTTTTTAATATTTATTTGATTGGATAATTAAAAACATTGGAAGAATAAGAATTAATTTCAAACAACGTTTTTTATATAAAATTTTTAGTAATTTTTTTATATAATTGCATCATAATTTTGCATTTGTCCGGTTAATTTACCTTTATTTTTTTATAAAAAAAACAAATTGGAAATAAAAGAGTAAAGAAATTCGATATTGACATTTCGTAAAATATTTAGAAATTAACAAAAATAGAAGAAAATAAATTCGCAAATTTTTATTTTCTTCGGCTGATAGATTTATAATGACATTTATTTTTTTAAGTTTTAGGAACATATGAAGTGAATTCGTTTTCGTCGTTGTCCCAAAAGATTCTCCAGCAATTCGAGACTCTTAATGATTGTTAGCAATGAGGAAAAGAAACAATTGAGAAAAGAAAAAAAATGCCAAACCAAAAATCCTGAATAATTTCTGTTGTTGTAAATCGAGAATCAGAAGGATCAGAGCAAATTATCAAATGATTTATTTTTATTTTCAATATAATTAAACTTGATTTTCTATTATTAAATAACAATTATGTTAATGGAATTCTTACTAAACTTTCAGCTTTGAGTCTGGCTCGAGACATCATCAATGAAATATTTTTGTAAAATATTTTTATTCTTTACTCAATTTTAATAATCATTGATTAATGTTTCATATTTATTAGTTACTATTTATTTAATAAAATTCATGACTTAAGTTTATTTAAATATATTTTATTTATGAGATATGTCATGCGTTCAATAAGTACCCGCCTGACAAAGAAAAGAAATTCCAAAAAGGGCCAATTTTATAACACCTTTCAATTTACCTCAATTACCTTAGCGTATGTACGCATCATTTTTTAACATTATGTATCTTTAGCTAGAAACACTTCCATCAACGAAATATCAACTCAGAAAACGTTTTTTGAATAATTTTAGGGGGCATACGTGGATAAAAACTCTATGAAAACCTTCAAATCGTCTTTGCATGCCTCTCAAACGCTTGTTTAGGTTTCTGAAGAGGTAGTAGTCCCTCGGTGCCAAATCTGCGCTGTATGGCGGATGATTCACAAGTACCTTCAATTGTAGCCCGAGAAATACCCGCTGTGTGCACTGGCGCATTGTCATAGAGAAATTCCAGTGACGTGTTCTTCTGCTTTCGCTTATTCTTTCAACGAGTTGTCTGTAATAGGCAGCGTTGATGGTGATGCATTTATCCACAAAATCCGTGATAATAACATTTTTATGATACCAGAAAATGAAAAGTATCATCGCTCATCCATGACTTGTCCCCGTTCGCATCTTCAAAAACGGCTTCTCTCCAGGCAGTTTCCACTTTGCAGACTCACACTTTGTGGGTTTCATCCTCCGTAATTAAATTTGCCAGAAAAGTATCACCATTCTGGTCTCATAGGTTCAAGTTTTTCTGATTCCACTGCAAAAGGTTTCTCATCATTTCACCAGTCAGGAAGAGGGTAAAGAATCTTGAACACAGTTTTCTGATACCCATGGATTTCAATGTGGTGTGGGCTGTACCAACACTGATTTTGAGCTTCGTTGACAGAATTTTCATGGTAATTTGACACTCTTCTTGGACCATCTTCTCCAATTTTCATCAACTGTGTCAAAACATTCTTGTTGCCGACTTGGTTTTTCTTTGATCCTAAACGAAGTTGTGACCAACGTTAAATGTTCTAACCCAATATTTAACAGTTGTCAGAGATATTCGACGTCTGAAATCATTGCACTGACAAAAATTCAAAATGTCAAAATAAACATTTTAATGGGTTTGATAAAATAAAACAATTCCTGAAAAAAACCTATATTATTTTATTTACTCAAACATAAATAAACTACATTTGCTGTTAGATTTTTATTACCTTAGGTTGGGTACTTGTTGAACGCATCACCTATGTTTTTAATCTTTAAATGCATGATTTTTTGTTTTGAATTAAAAAATAAACTGGTCTCTATTTCCCGCACCCATAAACATTTATAAGTTACCGCCAAAAGCAATGTCAAATGTTTTCATCAACATGTGATATATTGTCAGTGCTTATTAATGTGCGTTTTGTAAGGCATACGTCTAGGTTTTTGAATTAAATTAAGTGAAACTGAGAATGTAGATAATTGGCAACAATAAGCATTTAAAGGTTAAAAGATTCTGATAGGTTCTATTAAAATTTTAAAGTAAAGTTTTACATATAGGTATAACAAAGTTATAAGTAAAGAATTTTTAACTAAGGGTCAAAATTATGACATGCTTTTATGAATATCAAATTTGAAGATTTATAACTTCATCTTAAAGCACTTTTTAAAAAATTATTATAGAAAATATTTTAATCTACTTTGATCATCATCAACTATTAACATAAAATAAATAATTTATGAGAAAATTATATAAATCTAAAAGTATATACAAGTATATACAAAAGTATATACAAGTATATACAACCTATATACAAGGGATAAAAGAGACAATGCGTTTCTATATAACAATCCTATCATCAGGTCAATCTACACCATGTATTAAACTAACACATTATACACGATTTTACAATAATTAAAAACATTGAACCAATAAATTCCATTGGAAGCCTAGTCAAGTTGTGAATGTCTAAACGTCTGATAAAAATTTATTTAAACTGAAAGTATTATTTTTAAAAAATAAAAATTTAAATTGAAAATAAAAATCTTTCCTTCTGACAATATCTTTTTCCATCCTCAATAGAAATTTTATCCTTATAATAAAATTGCTAGAAAAATTTAAATATTGCATATATTAAATAAATGCTATCTAAAAATAGCTCTAACGTTTACTATTTCAACTTATTAAACATGATTTATTGTCTTTTAAGAAGTATAAGAAAAATAATCGAATGATAAATTTATAATTTTTACATTACTGTCATTCATATAAACTACGGACAAGTTTAGGACATTAGAATTTACGAATTGTTGAAAGGGTAACTGTGCTAGGTAAAGTTTCTGAGTATGTAGTTCCCTTTTAATTTGGTTAAATTTTTCGGATCTAGGTTAATTCACCGAAAATCAATTCATCGAATGACAATTTATTAAAAACAAAATTTTAGAACGATAAATTTATTGAAAACACGATTTTAGAATGAGAAATTTTCGAACAACTTTTTTAAATCACACCAAAAATTATTTTTAATGAATAATTAGTATCCAATATTATATACAACTCCACGCAAGTATTCAGAAATCCCTTTGCTTTGATCCCATCATGCAACAATTAATTATAATCAAATTTGTTTCGAAAAACAAATCAATAAGAAATGCTTAAATTGATTTTCGGTGAAACGATTTTTGGTTAATTGATTTTCGGTGAGCTTGTTGGCACTCAAATTTTTTCCTGCGGAATTCGACACCCGATTTCCATATGTTCTAATCCAGTTTTACTTTATCATTTTAAAATCCACAATTTTTAAAAGAAACATAATAATATTATTTTAAATTTTATGTAATATGTGTAACACCGCATTCATTCGAGAGACTGATATCTTTCTTGCAAACACATTGAGGAATACAGTCGAAGATTTAGTGGTAGTGATATTCCTGAACTTAAGAAAAGTGTAAAAATGAAATTGAATTAATAGACTTTGTAATGTTATTTGATTCGTTTAACAGTTTTAAGAAGAATGTTAAATGCTAGTGTTTTAATTAAGTCATCACTGTTTTTACTAGATAAGATTACGAAAAACTATTTCACAAGTTTTGTAAATATGCAAAAGAATCTAATATACAACTATATCTATAAATGGTGTAAACTTGCACTTACGAAAATTTAATTGAATAAAGTAATTCTATTCTGAAGCCAATGGTGGAATTACACCAGTTTGCACTAGTTCACATGAACTTTTATTAAAAAAATAAACAAATTAATTAATTATAATCTTAAATTGAAGTTTTATAAAGTATCTAGATGCTCTCTTGTAAAAATACATAACGATTTATTAAGTCTATTAACAATACTTTTAAGAATTTCGTAATCTAAAGAAAGCTAATGTTGTGTACATTGTACATGAAATTTTTCAAAAAAGGTGTACATTCACAATATTTGTTTCTATTAAGTTAAATCAGTTAAACTGATTGCAATCAGTTCAATCGTGTTTGTTTCATCCGATCTCCTGGATGCTTCGAAGACTGGACGGTAGTAGCCTAGTCATGGCGCTCTGACATTCCGTGCTGAACCTATTATTGTTTCTATTTATATTACGTTAAAATTTTAAATTTTGTTCAAATGAACCTTAATTTCGTTTCTATATAATCGTACAATAATTTCTTTCCAAGTAAATTCGTTCACAAAATAAACAGATCTACAATAATTCTACAATACTCTTTAATCGAAGCGTTGTGGATCCAAAATCGAATTGTTTATTAATAACTTTAAATCAAATCAAATTTGCAATTAGTTCGTGAAAAACTTGGAAATTAAATTGTTCGCCGAAATTTTAATTTAAAAATGAAATATATCGTCTCAAAAAAAGGTTCATAAAAATGACTTAAATCATTATATCATCTCTTGTCCCTGACAAGGCTCGCTTCGACTGGTCAACCAATCAGAGCAAGTCAATCAATTTATTTTTCTCTAATCGGTACACATACACGAACGTCAATTGATTAACTCGATAATCGGCAAATAAATTGTTCATTTTAAAAATGAATAATTTTAATTATTTTTAAATTGCTATCATTTATTTTTTTATGTAATTTATTATTTAAATGTTTAATTTGATTCTTTTATTTAATTTTAATTATTTTTCATATATCTTTTATATCATATCTTATATCTAAAGTGATAAATAAATCAGCAATAAAATCTAAACAAAGCAGAAACAATTGAAAAAATAATAATTCAAAATTTCAAACAATAAATTTGACATTTGAACAAAGAGAAAGAGATTTTTGGATATAAATAAAATAACGAAAATATATAACTACAAATCGAAATTTTACTTAAATTCCGAAAAGTTTTTTTTTCTTTCAATATCTGTTTTGTAAAACAATATAATCCATATAAATATATTGTTACATTTCATTAATGTCAATATTTATTATAAATAAATGACAAAAATACACAAAATATTCCAGTAATTATTAAACCCTTTCTGTCCATAATTATTTTCGACAAAAAAATTCTATTGTTTTCATTTAAGGATTTAATTGGTAAAAAATATCAAAAATTCATTAATGATTATACATATATTGTTATTAGAATAGCAAACCTGTTGCTAAATAATTGGAATCTCCCCACGGCTTGAAGCACTCCTTTTTCCTATAAAAACTATTGTTAAAGATTATACATTATAAACATTGTTAACTTAAGAATATTACCCAGTAAAGTCATATATCTAAAAACTTATCGAAAACAAAAAAAACCCATGCAAAATAGTTTTCACCCTTAGATAGCTTTAAAAATAATTTTAAGTAATTCATTCTTAACATCAATTGTTTAGATTTGTGGATATTTTAGCTGGAAATAATTCATGCCTAGCAACCTTCTTCTATCCTACTGTTTTGGGGTTACAAATTTAAATAATTACTTATCGTTTTAAGCTCTCAAATGATGTAAAATAATTAAATAATTATAGAAAAAATAAATTAATGTTTTCTAGAAAATTAATTCGGTTTTGTTTACCAATAAATTTCATTTAATTTTAAAAATTGTTGAACTATTAAAAAAATAATTTGAAAATTTAATTTCTTTACAAATCGATTCGTAAACACCGTTAAAATAGACGATAGAAACATTGTTGAATACAGGAAAAAAATATAGGTTATCATATAACACAGTGCGATGTTGGTTTTGATCGCTTCCAGGGGATTTCGGATACCCAGGGTGTATACCCACACGGAGAATTATCTTTTGGAAGGGATTCGGTTATCAATTCTAATCTATTGTGTTGATGAGTGTTTTCTAAAATAAGAGTTTTCTTTACCTTGTTTTTACAGTTCATTATTCCTTCCTTTTAGTGTAATATGTCACTTTCAGTTCAATTCCTTTTTCTTGCCACATTTATAAAATTATTTATGTTAATAGTTTACATAAACTTATTTCTTTAATTTTAATACCTTATAACACTAATATTAAATTAAAAATGAAATTTATCTATTTAAAAATTTATTTAAACACAATATATTTCGTCATCTTCAGGTCACTGGTTAATAATTTAATTCACCTGTGTGTAAATGCAAAAATATTGGTAATGTAATCGATCAATGTTCAATCGGAGTCTCAAACAGCTTATTGAGAATTTTTAATTAGCATTATTTCAATCAATTGGTTACATTACCATTATTTTGCATTTATTTACAATTGAATTAATTATTAATCAGTGATATGAATATGAAGGTTGATCGTTCGAAATAAATTGTCCTTAAATATATTTTTTAATGGATGAATTTCGTTTTTATTAAAACATTTTCATCCGGATTGAAGCTTATCGATAAAGTTAAATTCTTTTATAATATTATTATAAGTCATTTTAGCAGGTCGAATCAACAAATTGTTTCCATACCGAAAATATACTTTTAATTCGAAATCGGAACAGTTTTTAATTACAGAATTTGTGTAACTTTTGTAAGACAAATGACGAGTTACTTTAAGTGCAAGAACTCAGATTTTGTAGATGTAAATTATCCATTAAACAGTAATTTTTGAAATTGAGAATTTTATAATCTATAAGTGCAGTTGCCTATGTTTAAAGGTAAAACGCCGAAGTGTTGAAATCAATATTGTAGATAAAATGTAGAAATGTTCCTGGAGCGGAAATTTTTGTTTGAAATAACATTTACCAGTTTAAAGGATATAAATAAATTAAATTAAATATATAATTTGTTAAATAACTAATTTAAATAATTAAAAGATAAATAAAATTTAATTAAATTAACATAAAATATTAAATAAATTAATTAATTATATTAAAATAAATAATTTAAAACCATGACTTTCATATGGTTTCATGATGGTGTATGTGTGTTTGATGTTTTGTATTTCGAAGGTGGTTCAATTCATTATTAATTCACGTGTAAATAATTATTATCAGTCATAATTTGGAATCATGTGATTTCTTTATGATTGATTCCTTTGTTTAAATGGATATCACATAATCTTCTTTGTTATTTGTGTATCTGAGTGAACCAATAAAATTTGAAATGTGTGTTTGGTGTGTTGTGTGTGTGTAAATGTGAGAAAGAAAAAAATGCTTTGTTCATTTAAATGAACTAATGGCCAGATGTCTTTGTTTGTGTGTGTGTTGAGACTAGAATTGGTGTGATTGGTTTTGAACACGCGTGTGTGTATATAAAGAAGTTTTATGAGAAGTTTCAAATAAAACAATTTAAAAATAAAGTTTGAACTTCTTTTTTGACTTTAATCTGAATAAAAATAAAAGTTCTGTGATTTGGAAAAAATGTAGTTTGTCAATGGAAAGTTAAAATTATTCTAATTAATCGGAAACGATTATTTATCGGTTTCGAATAAATCTGTCAAAACGTAATTGAACAATAAAAATCATCGTACTCTCATTGGACAAAAGAACTATCCATTAAACAAATGGGAAAATGTTTAATATGGAGATACGGCTTCCGCTCCAGTTCTCATATCCATATTTTACAATCTTTTATATTTATTCTTGTTACATCACAACTAGGTGCCTGAGGATGTATCAATATGGGGAAAAGATTTTATTTTTAAAAATACATTGACCTAGCAAAGGCATTATTATAATGGGGAAAATAATAATTATTAAATATTTTTTAGAAAGCAAATACTACACAATATTTAACTGTAATATTATATATAAAATGCTTTGCGGTTAATCTTGCAGTTATTTGGCTTAAAATATCAAGTTAATGTACGATCTTCTGTTGCGAACAGTTTAGTAAAAAGATTTTAGTTCAAACGACGACTACATAATGATTCCACGATTACTTATGAATATTTATAAATATTTTTAATATTAGATGGCAGTCCAGAAAATGGTTCGGAACATAATTAAAAGTCATTGCAATAAACTTTGAAATAGTATATATATAAATCCTATATAGTTTATAGTTATAGTTAGAAACAAGATTTGTAAAATTTTATTTGCATGAAACATGAAATTTAGAATATTAATATATCTGTGTGATATAATTTAAGAAAACACTAAAAATCTTTAAAATCGTGAGTTCGCAATGATCCGCGATTACTTAAAATGATTCCCATTCATGTTACCAAGTACACGGTACCAAAGGTTGAATTTTAAAAATTACGAAATTGTAACCAATTTATTTACCGTTATGCATACCGAACTTTTTTATAAAACGCAATATGTTTTTGCAGAAATTATATGAAAAAAAGCATATATTAATTCAAGCGACAATCATTAGCAAATGTATCAGTTCTCCCGTTAATGTGAATACCAGAACGATGATTGACGGGCACTGTGGACATCATCGCCTAATGGTAAAAATATCATTAATTATTCTTTTATCAGTAGTTGTTCTGGTGTTACCATGTTTTAACCACTTTTGTGTCCATGACTTCTCAAAGAGTTTTTTAGTGTCCTGGATCACTTCTTTTAAGGTTTTACTTGAGTAGTAAGTTTTCATCCGTATTGTTACGAATGATAATCGTCTCACCATTGCCCAACCTTCTTTTCCAGACCAGATTCTGATGAAAGTGAAGGCAAATACCAAGTATATGAAACAATGCAAAAAAAATGCGTAAACTCAAAAAGATTGTTAATCAATACTTTAATGCATTCCAAAAGAATTACTTAAAAAATTCTACTTTCCACAAAGTTCGTATCTCTAAGAATTAGAATATCGAGAAAAATATTTTAGGGATAAACTATATGGCTTTGATCTTAAAATGAAAATCAAATCAATAGGATTATTTTACTGTTTCTTCAAAGTTAACATAATAGTTCTTAAATCATTTGAAGACAAAAGATTAAAAATTAATAATAACAGAGTTATTTTGTGTCAACAAAAAGAGAAAGCACGTAAGTATATAAAAAGATTAAAAGTAATAGAAACGTTTAGCAATATGTTATGATTTTGATTTTTGTTAACATTTTTTATATTTTATATGGTCTAAAGTAAATATTATTTTAATAGGTAAAACTGGAATAACAATGATGAAAGATTATTAGTAAGAATATATTATTATAAGGTAAATTATTATATTATTATTATTTTTAACATCAGAATGTTAATAATTGATGTTTGATAAAATAAAATATTTTTTACTTTTAATTTTACAATATTAAACCTCAAAACAATAATCTCAATTTATAAATAAAAAATGTAATTTCAATTTTTATTTAATTTGCAAAAAATAATATTTTTATTAATGTTACAAAATAAACAATGTCTGTTGTTTTAAAAAAAAGGCTTTAAATTAAATCTTAATGATTAGAAGAGCTAAATAAGTTATTAAGAACATTAATTGAGTTTCATTTACATTTATTATTATCACAATTTGAATTGTCACTACAACAATTCTCCGTAAAACTTGCGTAGCTCGTCATCGTTCTTGATTGATAATCTTTAATAATWTTCTTTAACGTCTTATTATTCAAACAAATTTAAAATACAATTTAATCATTACAAAAATAATTTATACTTTAAATTATAATTTAATTATTACAAAAATTATTTATAATTGAAATTTAAAATAATTTTTATTTATTTAAGAAATTATTATTAAAATATTATTTATGAAATATTAGTTTATTTTTAAAGTGATCATTTAACTTTTAATAATTGATTAAACAACTCGACGTTTTAAAATATTTAAGATATCAATTTTCCATCTGGGTGGGAGAAACACAATCCTAAAACAACATACCAAACAACACACAATAAACACAATTCAAAAATATTCCTCACATCCCCATCGATTTAAATGGCTTTAGCCATTCTACATTCCTTATCAAAATTCTACCATCTAATTCCAATTCATAACTTCTTTCGTGTCTACGTTTCTTTATTGTTGCCGGACCTATATATTGATCTTCTTCTTTTGTTATGTTTTCTCTCTTTATCAACACTTTGTCACCAACTTGAAAAGTTCGATTTGTCTCTACTACATTTTTGCTCTTTTCTTTCCTGGCCTTTTCTTCCTTTGTATTTTTCCACCAATGTCTTAACTCCCTGCCAAATATTATTTCCGCTGGTGAGACGCCTATAGTAGCTTGAATTGTGCTATTTAACATAAATTCTACCTCTGGCAAAATTTCCGTCCAGTCTTTGTGAGTTTCATCCTTCATTCGTATATTTATGGCATCTCTAATTGTTCTAAATTGTCGCTCCACAATTCTGTTGGTATTGTGGTGGTAGGGCTGCAATATACTATTTCAGCTTTAAACTTATTCATTGTGTCTTTAAAAAGTGCTGATTCGAATGTTTTTCCTCTGTCGACATGGATTTCTTTTGGTGGTCCGAATTTCCAAATCCATTTGTCTAATAATACTTTTCTTATTGTTTTCTCGTCTTGATGGGCAACGGCATTTAAACTTATGTATCTGCTAAATTGATCGATTATCGCTAGTATGTATTGATATCCATTAATATTTCTTTTAAACGGTCCGCAGAAATCCATGTATAGTTTTTGGAAGGGTTCATCTGCAAATTGTTTCATGTGCTTCTCTTTTATTTTCGTTGTTAGGGTCTTTCTCTTCTGACAATTTAAACAGCTTTGTACGATTTCCTTTATCGTTTCTCTCATATTATTCATATCAAAGTCATCTTTTAAATAATTGTAAACTTTCTTTGCTCCCAGCATGACATAGCATCTTGTGTATATCTTCCACAAATTCAGTTCTTTTGATTTTCGGAATCCAGTATTTATTATCCATAGTCGTCACGATATCATCTTTCAGTACCCATTTCTTTGTTTTCCCAGTTCTAATATCTTCTCTAATTTGGTTTATCTCATCATTAACTTTGATAATCTCTGCTTTAATAACATTGACTCTGGCCCCTATGTCCAATAGGCACTGTACACTTTTATTCTTTATGCGAAACTCTATACTTGGTCGTCCTTCTAGTCATCGTCCTTCTCGTCATCGTTCTAGATTGATAATCTTAATAATATTCTTTAACGTCTTATTATTCGAACAAATTTAAAATACAATTTAATCATTACAAAAATAATTTATACTTTAAATTATAATTTAATTATTACAAAAATTATTTATAATTGAAATTTAAAATAATTTTTATTTATTTTAAGAAATTATTATTAAAATATTATTTATGAAATATTAGTTTAATTTTAAAGTGATCATTTAACTTTTAATAATTGATTAAATAACTCGACGTTTTAAAATATTTAAGATATCAATTTTCCATCTGGGTGGGAGAAACACAATCCTAAAACAACATACCAAACAACATACAATAAACACCATTAAAACATATTCCTCACATAAGTAAAAAAGATTTGGCTTCGAGAAGAGCAAGAATTAAAGTACTTTATGAAGCTGGAATTATCAGTATCATAAAATACAGCATATAGATGAATACCCTATGTATTCATCGGTATGCAGTATTTTATGATACTGATAATTCCAGCCTCATAAAGTACTTCAATTCTTGTGTGTTGTTTCCTTCATTAACGCTATTTCTTTTATAATGTACCAAACCTTTTATCATGTTCCTACTATATTTAGGATTTAAAAAATTGTTTGGACAACTGCACGAACCTGTATCAGTTGGTTTTCTATGAATACGAGTCTGAGATTTATCAAGACACCTAATAGTACACTAAATTATATTTATGAAAATAAATTGGAATTACTGTACGTCAATGTGTGCATTGCTCTACTTATTTTATTGACACAATCTATAAAAGTTGCAAGTGGTGCTTTTAAAAATAATAAAAAGTACGTTAGATCGACATTATCAAAAGAGCGACTCGTGGGTTGATGATAATTGAGAGTGAAATATATCATGAAATTGATTACGATAAATTGCTCAATGATTTTAGAAGTGCTCAAGCGCGAACAATATAATTTTGACCAGCTGTGGCTCTTTTGCAATATTATATATATATATATATATATGTGTGTGTGTGTGTGTGTGTGTGTGTGTGTTTGTACATTCATTTATTATTTTATACGAATACATATTTGTTGACATTTTTTGCATATGTAATAAAAATATAATACGTAACATAATTGATTCTTTATTTTAGCACACTAAAATATTCTGAAAATTATTAAAGATTATAATGGCGCGAATTAAGGAGTAGCGTAGGGGCACCAATGAAGCTAGTGCCGCCTCTGGTGTCAAGCAAGAAAGAAGATGGGATTGGAAATAAAGTAGTGCACAGAATACAAAGTTATATCAAATAATTTTGTAAAATAGATTATTTTAGGAAAAATGTCTAAAATGAAAATCTATAATAAATCATTAAATTATTATAAAAAAAATATTTATTACAAAATTATAATTCTAAAAAAACGTTTCTTTTATGTTTTTTTCACATAAAAAAAACCCACCGTTAATCCGACAGATTTAATAAAAATACGGTATAGTAAAAACAAAGCCTACCTAAATGTCCGTGAAAATCCCAAAATTGTCCGCCGTTGAAATGTCAAATCTGTGGAGAGAGAATTCTTTATCGAGGGAGCAAATCAAAATCGAATTGTCAAAGGAAAATTCTATTTGTTAAAATTCTAAAATTATTATTCATAAATGATTATAAAAAAATAAGTTTGAAATAAAAATAAATTTATATATATATAAATATATATATATATATATATATTTTATTAACTCCCCAAAAAAATTTAATCTCTTTTATTTTTCTTTTTTTGTCTACTTGTTCTTTTATATAAGTTATAAAACAGCCGAAAGAATATGTAAATGAGATGTGTAAATAAGATAATTTTATATTTGGATAATAAAAGAAAAACAAATAGAATTTCTTGATTTTTTTAAGAACAAATAAATTAGATTTGACACTTTAATTCTTGAATTTAATTTATATGAATTTCTTGTTTTTTGGGGGTTTAATTGTTTAAATTAAAATGAATAAATATTGGATAAAAATCGGTTTTGGGAGATTCGTTTTTTTTGTTTTAGTTTCTTTGTCCAAAAAATTATCCCGATTTAAAGATAAATTAACGGATTCTTATTCAATTAAATTATCATTAGTTTTGATAAATTAGTCTTAAAGTTGACTTATCGTTTTGAGTTTACGTTCTTTTTTCTTCGTCAAAATTTTCCTATTAATTAAATTATTTTTTAAAAAAAACATTTTTTTGGATATAATTAAAAAATTTAAAAAACAATTAATTTATCGTTAATTTTATTAAGAAAATTTAATCAATTTATTCATTTAAATGAATAAATAAGAATTAATTAACTATATGTTGTTTAAATGATTCATTTTTTTGTTAGAACATGAGTGACTTTGGAGCCTGGATATCTGACTAAGAGATTGAGTGATGCGTTGTTAATCATGCTGGATGTTCATAACTATATTTGATTCAACTGCGAATATCAATAATTTAATTATAATTATGATAACAGTAATAATAATAATTATAAAAATAATAATGATAATAATAATGGTAATATTAATAATAACTGTAATAAAAATAATATTAATAGTTATGATAATAATAGTATTAATAACAATAGTCTGTGAAATTTAAATTAAAATTATATTATTTTTGGTAATCATTATTATTTATATTCAAAATTTGTTCCTCGTCTCTTGGCCTAAAAGACAGTCAACTAAAATTTATCGTCCTACAGAGCTTTGAATCGTTCTTGTTAGAGATGTTTGTAACATAAATTTCAGAAATCATTTTTTACTCAATTTATGCAAACAAAACTGTCCACTACTTTCTTAATTTAATAATTAATTCGCTGATCTTTATTTTCAAATATTTTTTCATTTTTTTAAAATTTTAATCAAATCACAATAATTTTAAAATTTTAATCAAAATATTTATGACAATTTTATTTTAATTACCACGTTTTTATTAGCTTGCTTTCTTGTCTGTTTGTCTGTCTGGAACAAATCTTGCGATGGATTTTTCGACCACTTTCAGTCATTCAATTCAGCTGAATTTTTTTATACAGGCTTGCTTCCAATGACAATACAATTTGATAAAAAAATTTAGAAAAAAAATAATTTTTTCTAATTCTTTTTGCAAAAAAACCACTTACGGTTATCTACAAATTTATACACTGTATTAAATAGCAATCTTTTCGTTTATTTTCATGAATGAAGTTTTATACAGGCTTGCTTCCGATGACAATACAATTTGATAA
>MQRK01179882.1:24853-36654 GCA_001938485.1 Girardia tigrina
GCAGTAATTCAGAAATCCGCCCCACGTTTTTGGTTAGGTATAAAATTTCTCACATATCTAGAAAAAAATTATTTTCCTCTTTTTAGTGCATTGGTAATGCTTGAAAAACGTGGTTGTTTGTATAAAAAAATTTTTTTATTAATAATATTATTTTTATTTAAATTTGTTCGTTATTTTAATCCTTTTATACTATTTTTTTATAATTTTGTTTTTCAAATAAAATATAATATGCTGTTTTTAATTTTGTTTTTTTTAATTCTATATTATTTTTACTAATTTTGACATTTTCGCAAATACCATATATTTACTATTTAGTTTTTTATATTTTAAACATTTAATTTTTTAATCATATTCTTAATTTAATTTAAAATTTGAAAATTATATTTTTACAAATATTGATAAATTTTTTAATAGAATTCAAATTTTGACTAAAATTATTAATTTGAAAACTACTTAATCATATCCGTTTTCATCAACTTATTTTTTAGTAAAATATTTTAATTCAAATAAATTTATAAATAATATTATCAAATTGAAATTTAAAATATTTAAGTATAATTCTAAGTTTTATTTTTTAAAATTATTTATTTTCCGATTAGCGATCTGAAAATTAACAAAATCTTCACAGTTCTTTTTATTGAAATTGTTTTTCGCTTGAAAGTTCATATTATTGAGTGTTATGAACTCTAATTTAATATTTTCGAAAAATAATTTTGTTAGACCTTTTTTAAGAAATTGATTCTTGTACATGTTTTGGAAATTATTTTTCCATCATCGGCATTTATATTAGTTAGTTATAATGTTACTGTTTTATAAAGTTAGTTTAAAAGGATAATTTATTTATTTATTTATCCTAATATAAGAAAATTATTTAAATCAAAAGAGAAATAAAACAAAACCAAGTTTTCAAAAGGATAATTCAAATGAAATAAAATATCGTTTACAAAAAGTATAGCAAAAAAATAAATCGTCTTTAAAACTCCTACAGTAAATCGTTTACTCAAATTCTAAAAAAATCGAACAAAATATTCCGTAAAAAAATTGTATAATATCAAAACTTCGTTTCAATAAATTATTCAACAAATTTGTCTCTTGTATTGTATAATAATAATTACCAAATGTTTCAAAAATTTTTAATTGAAGATTTTGAGTTTTGAAACGGCTTTATGTTGTCCATTTTGAATGTTTATTAATGGGTTGTATTGTCTTATTAATAGTGATTCACAAAACTGTCGTTTAAAGTGTGAAACCAAGCCCTTCAGTAAAACAGAAAATTCATCCTTTGAAACAGAAGAAATTCAATTTTTACAATGTAACCAATGATCAAGAACTTTACGCAATTGACTTGATTGTGAATGCTCACTAATCCGGGTTTTGAGATGACGATTTGTTTCTCCAATTTACGTGACAATAAAATTTATTAAACAGCTTGCAATCCACAAATCGTTTTCGATTAATTCGAGAGGAAGCTTTGAACTTTGGATGTTATTTAAACCAATTTGATACTACTTATATTTTTGTAAATTTCTTAAATGCTTTAAAACCTTCAGAATATGGTATTTTGATCTTAAAAAATATTTAACAAAATTATTTTTCAAAATATATAAAAATAATGATATATAATTAAAGTAATATTTAAAGAAAAATAAATGTTAAGAAAAGAATTTTAAAAATAAAATTAAATTATTTGTTTTATTGTTGTTCGAATCTTAATTGGTCGATGGTTCATTGAGAGTCTTATGTGCCAGTTTTTTTCGAGAAAATCGAAAATTCTGGACTTGATTGGCTTGTACTGATTAGTTAACCAATCAGAGCGATTTGTAATTTTTCTGAGTGATTTTTTCACTGATTTCGAACGAATTGAATTGTTAATTATTTTATCAAATATTTTGCTGAGATGAATTATTTGAATAACTTAACTGAAACGAAATTCGTTGAATAATTTATTGAAACGAAATTTTGATATTGTAAAAATTTTTTGACGGAATATTTTGTTCGATTTTTTTTAGAATTTGAGTAAACGATTTACTGATTAGTTAACCAAAGACTACTTATTTTTTTGCTACACTTATTGTGAACGATATTGGAAAATTATTTACTTGAAAATTACTTTTGTTGAGCGACGTTCGGGCCCATATGAACGCGCTCCAAAAAAAACTAGCTCACAATTGTCAGTTGTGGTCCTTAAGAGGACCGTATTTCTTGCGCCCATTAATTGGTTGATTTCTTCCGAGATTTTTAGGTCTCTTTGTTTGTGTTCGGTAACAGTTTGTTCGCTCGTATATAGAACATGATATTCCACATTTTGACGAGTCACATCTACTTCGCAGATATGAGCATATCGAAGTATTATTTCTAGGTCTTTCGGATGATCACAGTTAAAATTCAATTTTCCATCTCTGCCAACTGATTGCAACAGATTCCAAAAAGCTTGACTTGCTATTGCCAATTTAAATGCATTTATCATTAATTTTTTAGATCCATTAACGTAAAGTTCCCTAGTTAAAAGCCAAGACATGTTGAAATTTTTTCTTCTACAATATTCTGATGGATAATTTATTTTTTACTATAATTAAAAAATCGATCGATATTTCCATATATAATTTTATTTGATATATAAATTCTGTTATAAAATTAATACAGTTAAACAATTAACATTCATAATCAAATTTTCCTTTTTTTTACATTTTTATCTTTCTCAATAACAAAAGTAATTTTAAGAAAATTCATTTTTTTCTTTCTTTTTAACAATAATTTCTTTAAATAAATATAAATATATATATATGATCATTGGAATTGGAATTAAATTTCAATTCCAAATTTTTATTTTTAATTTCGATCTCGAACAGATATTTTCTTTCATTTGAATTTTTCTTATGAAAAACTTGGTGTTGTTTTATTTCTCTATTGATTTAAATTATTTTAACGTTTAAAAATAAAATAAGAGTCAAATAAAGGATGAGAATTCTGAATAAATACTTATCTAAAAAATTGGCTTAGAACGAACAGTACCAAGTTCAAATGCGGCATAACTTTGCTAACACCGGTTAGTCTCTCGGGAAACATGGGGACTATATCGGGCAAAAGTAATAATAATAATATAAAATTTTCATTTTCCTTTTAATAATATGTGTATTTTATTTTAAAAAAAGTTTTTCATATTTTTGAAATTCAAATATAAATATGGATTATAAGAAACAGATGAAAGAAAATAAAATTGATTATAATTTATTACGATAGTTAGTATATTTTGTTATTTGTTATGTATCTAGCAAATGTAAGTTTCCATTGTAGGATTACTTTTGTTCTCTGGATAAATATTTAATAGTTATTATTTTTCCTCTCTATTTCTCTACTTATGCTTGGTCAAAGTATTTTTTAATTGCATCAGTTCACAACATTGAGACATCCTCACGGACATAATTGAAGTGCAACATTTATAAATGTAACAATAATAATTAAATAAATGCGGGGGGATACACTTTTATGTATATAGTCTACAATAGAAATTTCAATACTACAATGTTCTACTATTAAAAAGGGTCAGGAAAACTTATAACTTATTAACTTTTCATTCTCGAAAATTACTGTTTAACGAATAATTTGCATCTAACAGCCGCGTTCTTGCACTTAATGTAACTTTCATAATTTGTCTTTTTTTGCTAAAACAATTATTGCTAACAAATACGAATAGTTTGAATTTCTATCTCCAATTTAAGCAATATCCATTGGTCACCCTCTCGAATTACTTCTAACACTTCTTTAGCCAATTCTGGGACAAAAGATGTAGCTGTATATACCGTTTAGTTTTGTTCATACTCAAAGGACACAAATCCACATGAATTCTTTTCACAAACACTTTTCTGATCCTTTTCAAACCTAATGGTAAAACAGAATTACCCTCTAACCGCAAAAATAATCCCTTTATTAATTACCAAATTGTCCAAAATCCCTCATCCCTCGTTGTTGATCCTCCTGTATATTGCCTAGTATTCATTTCAAATTCCCAATTTTCTTTCATTTATCCTGACCATCTTTTATTCATGTCAAAGTAGATTGAATAGCGATTGACTTTATATGTTTCACCTTTACTTTCATACCTTTTGGATTTTCGTGCTTAGTTTGGCATTGTGAGCTTTCGTCTTCATAAAATCGCGACAAACCTTCAGTATTCCCATGATTCTTCTCTTTCTGATATTCCAGCTTGAAATGGAAATCTACTAGGTTATTTACCAAAGTTTGAAATTGAAGAGTTATAGGTTTTGATGATACTTGTTTATACATCAAAACCATGTGATCCATTCATAATGTAAATTGCTTAGCGCACAGATTTTGTTTAAAATACAACATAAATTCTTGTAACATCATCAGTTTTTTACTGGTCACACAATATCCTTTCTCGAATTACGATAATGTTCATGATGCATATACTATCACTTTTCATCGTGGCCTTCCTTTTGTCTTAAGACTGCTCCAATTGCTCCAAATATGTGATCAGTATCTAGAATTAAATTTTTAGATGAATCCCACATATGCTAGTACCAGCGCTTCAAAAATTTTATTATTTAGCTTCTTAAAACTGCTTTCATATTCCTGTGACCAAAAGATGTCCTTGCATCCTCCTTTGTCTGCATCATATTAAGTTGATGCAAAAGAAATGTCGTTTTTAATGTATTTAATATTCATTGTTTGAAATATTTAGAAAATCATTAATAAATAGATTCATATTTAAATTTACTCTAAAGCTTAAACTTTACTCTATATTTAATGCCAAGTATGACATTATTGTTGTTAATTTAAGGTGTATTTATTTTATTTTAGAAATGTTAGAAAAGAAGGAAATAAGAACAATTTTATTCTACGATTTCAAACTAGGTCGAAAAGCGACAGAAACGGCTCGGAATATTAACAATGTATTTTGACAACATACCACTAATATATGAACAGTACAACTTTGGTTTTCTAAGTTTCTTAGTGGCCACGAGAGCCTTGGAGATGAAGAACACGGTAGTCAACAATCACGTGTGTGAGGACGACCATTTGAAGAAGTTAATCAATGCCGAACCACATAAAAATTAACGGGATGTCGCTCAAGAACTCAACGTTCACCAATCAACAGTTGTTCGCCATCTAAAGAAAATCGAGAAAGTGAAAAAGCTGGACAAGTGGGTGCCGCACGAATTAAACGAAAATCAAAAAATCGTCTATCAACATGCTGTCGAACAATGTAGTTAACCTGATTCCCATACATTGTGTCCATCGGCACATATCTGAAAACCAACATACTGCTTCCTCGGTACAATTTCACTTGAACAGTCTGAGTTTCTTGTTGATGGCTTCGATTGAATATTTTCACTCCATTTCATGGAAGTTCTTCTTGTTTTGCGAAGTCTCCAGTAAACAACAACATTTACTTAATATTTACATAGCTAAAATCTGAACTAGTAAATCAAAAAATTAATTCCTTAAATTTCTAAATTCCATGGATACATATATACATATATAGAAACTAAACTAATAAAAAGAATGTAAAAAATAATTTTCATTTATAAATTTACGTTTAATATATATTGAGAAATTTGCGGTTAGCCATGTAGCCCAGATTTTTTTGTTCAAGTGCCAAAATTGTAGGGAACAATTATGAGAAAACATGTTCAAAGATGATCAAGAATTGTCATGAAAAACTCATGGTTTTTAATGGTTATCCATACATTTTGCAAATGAACAATAAAATTCAATATATGTACTATCATTTGCCACTAGTGTTTCAATTCTATGTATTTTCACATTATCTTCAGCGATTTTTAATTGTACTCTAAAACTTCCTATAGTTGGTAACATAATTGAATTTTCCAATAAATTTAAATGGTATCATTATTTAAATTGATTATTATAATAATTAATTATCATTATAATTTACATTTAAATTTACATAAATGGTAAAAAAAATAAATTAATTATATTTTAAAGTCTGATCAACAGTGATTCACAAAACTGCCATTCGTAGTGTAAATCAAAATTTGTTTGTAAAATGGAGAACTCATCTCTCGAAATCTGTGAAATTCTATCCTTATGTGATACTACATTTTTTTGTTAAAAGGAATGTATTTGATTTTTAATGAATTTCATTGTATTTGATTTTATCTTTATGTACTATGTACTTATGTAAGTTGTAATTTCGATTGTACTCCTAAATTACTTATTTATTTTTATGTTTTACTTATTTATTTTTTGTTTTTTATTTATTTTTTTGTATGTCAAGGCCTTTGTCTTTTTTATTTTTTTATTTCAGATCAGTTATGTGTAAAACTTTTATTAATTAAAACTTGCGTGATAATGTTACATTAATAAATGACCGTTACACAAGTGACACCTTCAATAAAGGCGCATTGTCAACGCAGACAAGATCATATCGTTCTTGATTCAACATATGACGAAATAGAGATGTCAGAAATTTCAAGATTAACGGGAAAATATTCCTCATTATAACTACATCTAGATTTTTTATCAAATCCTGATGACCTAGGAAAGGTTTGCGGTGGATTTATCAATTGCAAATTTTTTCCTAATTTAATGGAGTCGTTTGGATGATGGCTATCGTTGCATCATTATCTAATTAAAATTAGCCATAACGACTATAATAAATAATTTCATGGTTTCAAATTGAATTTAAAAATTCAATACGAAATCAATTTACAAATAATTAATTTATCATCTAACTCAACAAATTTTGGTCTCGAAAAAATTAACATTTCAATCGCTCACTGAACAGTTTTTGGTCCCAAAGCTTGACAGTACTTTGTTATTTGCTCATTACATGATCTGGTTATTTTAGAGTTGCGTTTTTATAATCGTGTTCTGGATATTTTCTTTAAATTCCAACAAAAACTCGAATCAAAGAAAAAACATTTTTTTGTGATATTAATTAATGAAAAAATATGTACAGTTTTTCTATTTTCAGTTTTTGATCTGTGTATTTTTCCAGGAAATTCTTTTCAATATTTATTGTTAATGTTGGGTTCTTGATCGAGATTAAGATTCATTAACACCAAAATTTTATTTCTAACACAAAAATTATTCAAACAATTTTTCGTCGAGGAACTTTTCTTCGTTTTCTTTTTGGCCAGATTTTATATAAAAATATAGAATTATAAATACTGATAAGCTATTTTAAAATTGAAATTTTTTTATTCTCTTTATTTTGAAAATTTACATTCCACTATTTTATGCAATTTAATTTAAATTAAAACCAACATAATTTATTGTAGTCATATTTTTACTAAATTAACAAAAATGATTTTTTTATTATTTTAGAATTAGTTTAATGTTATTTTCTTTTATTTGTAAAAATGTTTTTAATTAATAAAAGATTTTAACGTTTTATTTATTATCAATATTTCAGTTTAAAAGCATTTTATTATCTACAATTATTTTAAATACAATACAAATTTTAAATACAATTTAAATACAAAAAATAATTGACAGTATTCAAAATTTCTATTATTATTACGATACATTAATGATAAAAGTTTTAATTGTTATTTTTTTTACGAAAACTGTTAAGATTTAAGTATTTGTCAAATCTTTAATTTGCAGAATTTCAAACTGACTTTAAAATTTAAAATTATCTTTTTTTTAATTTACATCTCTGGTAACAAAGTTTATTATTTTATTTTTTTAGAATAACTTATAAAATGAGTAAAAACATAATTATCCTTGCCTTTATATATTTATTTTAAATCAATTATTTAAAAATCCATTATTTCCAAATTAATTTCACTTTAAGTTTTTACAATTAAAATTCGATTATTTCCGAAAATAACTTTTTAAAATTAATTAAGATATATTTTTTAATTATAATTGATAGAAAACTTTTGATTTTAAATATTTCCTTATTTTAGAAATTCTTTATAAAAATTAGTTGTTTCAAAAATTTTAAGAGTGAGCCTGTCCTTCACAGTTAATATTGACTATTTACGACACTTTCTTAAATATAACGAGTTTGTTTTATCCTACTAAATAAATTACTTTCGTCGGAAACTTAGATTTTTTTCACGAAAATGTCATATAACCCCTTCAACACGGGTTGTCTAGTACTGAAGAAGCGATCGACCCGACGATCACAACAACCGGTGACAATACCTGCCCCCATCGAACCCGGGACTACCCAGGTTAAAATAATGTCCGGGAGACTTGATTGGCCCCATCTTTCATCTGTCAAGCTAATAGTAATTTTTTGTTTGTATTCATTATTTCTTTGATTACTGTAGCTGTTTACGAAATTTCTTTGTTGGGTTAGTTCTTTATTTTGTGGTTTACTTTTCACTTCATAATGTTTACCTAAAGTATTGTATGCCGCAATTGTTTGTTTTTTTTTCATTTTGGGTAGTTCATACATATTTGAAACTACTTATTTTATTTCCTTAGTTTTAGTAGCTCCTCTCAATTTCAATTCTCTTTTTACCTCATAATCGTCAACCATATTCATGCTAACAAGGTTGAGCAATTTTTACTTAGAACATTTACTTGCTGTTAATATCTTTACTTATTCTTAGACCTTTTTGAACATTTATTCCGGATCTGAGGATCCTCATCGAAGATATAAAATATCCTTCATTGTATCAAGCAAAGATTTTTCTTTCACAAATGCAGTTTTCAAATATTTTATATTTATATTAATATTTAAATTAAATATTACATTTGAAACATTTTAAATATTTATAATTTAAAATTAAATTAAATTATTTTCAAATAGTAGGAATAAAAAAAATACCAATCAGCCATTTAGATATGAGAGACACAATCCAAATCAACGCAAAATATGCAAAATATAAAATAACAAACAATTCAGAACATTCATCACAAAAATAATTTATAATATAGATGTATTAATTAAAGTTTGTTTGGATTTGGAAAACTATAATTAATGAGAAATGTAATGTTTATTTTTCAATATTCATAGAACTTCTCGTTTGAGTAGTTGATTAATGATCATTAAATGTCGAAACACCGGTATTTTATTTGATTTAAGAATATTTCCCATAAAATATTATTCCCAGTAGCATTTTTATGTCTGATACTTTGTTAATTGGGAACAATAACTCTTTGAAGAGTAAAAGTTAATAATATCAATTGATAAAGTAAATTTGTTTATTATTATTTATTTTGTGCAATATCACACGTCTTGAAGTTTTAATTATTAGGACAAATTACAAGAAAAAATGAAATTAAAGTAAAATAAAATCATTAAAAATGTTAATTATATTTTTTAATTGCTTTTCTGCAGTATTTTATTTTATGAGCACAACACACCCATAAGAGGCTGTCCATAAATGACGTCAGGCGATTTTAGCAGATTTCCAACCCCTCGTCACACTTCGTCACAGAATTCTTTCACTAAACACTTCAGCAATTTGATGTGACGTCACATTTCCCAAACCTCCCTCCACCCACGTCACTTTTAGTCACAAAAGTCTATCCCCTCTCCCTTCCTGCATGACTTCATTTATGAACGGCCCCTAGAAAAAATCGATTATGAAGAATATTTTAAAATTTTGTGTTTGCATGTTGCTTGTGCTTGTTGTTTCAGAGTGGTGTTTCTCCCAATCCTTATGACAGATTGATATTTTTAATATTTATATCATTCCAGCAGAATTTAAAATTTTATTAATTAATAATTTAAAATTACAAAAGTTTTCAAAATTATTTGGTATGAACCAGTGACAATTTAAAGGGTTAATAAATTTTTTTATGATTTGATGTAAGGGAATTTGAATTTTTTCTTCGTTTCTTTGAAATAAACCTTGCCATTCCTTTATGATACAAGTCTGTGTTATCATCTTTGCTTTCTAATTTATAAATATTAACTATAAATAATAATTTTTACAAGAAAAAAACATGATAGATGAGAAATTTGACTATTATTTAACCAAATACAAATAACAATTATGGCAAATCAGATTATAAATCTCAAGCTCCTATCAAACAAATAAAAAAATTAAAAATCAATCAATAGTTAAAGTTGTGAGGAATATTTTTGAATGATACTTATTGTATGTTGTTTGGTATGTTGTTTTAGGATAGGGTTTCTCCCACCGAGATGGGAGATTGATATTTTAGATATTTTAAAACGTCGGATAATTTATTCAATTTTAAAAGTTAATTAACTAAGTTTAAAATTAAGTTAATGTATCATAAATAATATATTTAAAATATTTCTTAAAATAATTAAAATTATTTTGTAATTTAAATTATAAATTATTTTGAAATTTAATTGTAAATAAATTATAATTTAAATTTGTTTAAATAATAAGACGTTTAGAAATAGAATTAAATTTATCAGTCAAGAACGATGACTAGCTACAAAAGTTTTGTGGAGAAGTGTCCTAGTGACAATTCAAATTGTGATATCAATAAATGTTATTAAGATATAAAAATACATAATAATAAATGTATTGTAATAAAAATAAGTGTTTTCAAAAGCATGTTATTTGTTTAACATTGATGAACTTTGAAGACTGCTAGAAATTAAACATAAAAATTACATAAAAGAACTCTGACATTTTTCAACCAAAATTAAGAGTTCGAACAAAACAAAAGTTATTGAAACACGTGTCGTTTTGCAATGTATTTCAAAGAATAAAAGTTATATTTCCTTTTTGTAAATTAAATTGCAAATAACAAAGGTCTATTTAATTAATAGTTGGATTTCATTTCGCATTTAATTTAAATTTGTATATTCTTTAAAAAAGTTTATCTAATTTCAATTTTTTCAGTGATGAAGGATTGAATAGCCAAATTTGGATAGTAATCATTTTTCTACTGCTTGGATCTAAGTCTCCCAGCATACACCTCATTGAAATAATGACAGCAAATAGAATGCTCATAAAGAATCGTTCAAATGAACGGACGTGAATGAATGTGTTGGAAACTGTTTCCGTCTTTAAGACCTTGAAGTATCTGTTTTCGAAGGTCCAAGGCTATACCTTTTTAACTATGGCCATACAGGTCAATTTTTAACTCTTTGTACTCCGTAGTGGTTGCTATCACACCAGTTGTTTTCAGTGCAGCTAGAAAAACAAGTATAGTTTGCGTTCAAAAACTAGTAGATTCTGTGTTCAAAGTTGCTGTGCATTATTTCTTAGTGTATTTTAAATTTTATTTTATATTAGATAGATTTACCCTTGAGCATTTCCGAAGACAGATTCAATAGAAATGCGAAGAGGTACAAAAAAGGACTTTATAGTGTGTTCTAATCGGAAAGGTAATTTCGGAAAACGGAAAACAACCGAATATTGGGACACATGTCCAAATAAGCCATGGATGCAGTTATGTGTGATTGATTAATTATTAAATATTGTTTGTTTTAATAATATATAGTTTTGTACACGGTTTAAAATATAGTTTTGATTTGATGGATTTTAATGAAACGAAAAACGTAACTGGCAACCACGCCGAAAATATCAACGCAATTACGAGAAGCCAACAAAGAAATATTTTGCTTGCGTCGCTGTCGAAGAAGACTCAAGAAATTCTCAATTTCAATGTCCGTAAATTTGACGGTAGAGATTCACAAGAAGCGGGAAAATGGCTAAAGGATATCGAGGAATGGCTGTCATTAAATGACTTGCCTTTGGTGAGTGCATTTGATTTATTATTGTCTGAAGAAGCTGGGGAATTATTGAAGGATTCAAAAACGGATGAAATGACTCAGGTGGAAGCTCGAGAATGGTTTCGTGATACATTTATGATGAAGAAGTCAATCATAGATAATTTCATGGAACTGGCGAATGTCAAGCAAG
>MQRK01179882.1:40151-67798 GCA_001938485.1 Girardia tigrina
CTTTCGAGATCGTTTACGGCCGGAAAATAAACATCCATTCGGTGTCTGGAACGAAAAGTTACGACAAGGATCAGATCACTGAAGAGGTTCGAGACAATGCAGATGCTGCAGCTCAGAAATTGATGATGTACCAAAAAGAAAGTCGAGGGAAGAGATATTTCAGAGAGGGAGAGATGGTACTCGTCCGGGTGGATCCTACAAAGAGAAACAAGAACGATTTCCAATACGAAGGACCGTACAAGATCCTCAGGTTCATTTCGCCACACCAGGCTGAAATTCAATTTTCGAATGGGGTGAAAAGAAGGCGCATTGAATGGCTCAAACGCTGGCCGGGTTCTTGAAGAGGGGGAGAGTTATGTGTGATTGATTAATTATTAAATATTGTTTGTTTTAATAATATATAGTTTTGTACACGGTTTAAAATATAGTTTTGATTTGATGGATTTTAATGAAACGAAAAACGTAACTGATGCATATCAGATATTGTTTCCACAAATATCACACTATGTTGAATTACAAAGTATAAATATCAAATTTTATTTTTTTATCACAAACTGCATTACTGAAATAAATATGTTTATAATAACCCACATTTACAACAACAGATCTTATTTAGTAAAACAGATGTTCTTTTTTCAAATGCTCCAACGCAAAAATGTCACGGCGTTGCAGCACTCTACAGTAAGAAAATCAATCAGAGTTCAAAGGTATAATCTTATCGAGTCAATACAGGCGAAGGTAAAAAGCTCATGTTAAAACAAAGTTTATCTTCCCACAGGCATAAAGGTAAGTCATTGATGTATTTGGAGGTCCTATGCAACCAATAATAGAGATAGTCGTTTCATGTGACTACTCAAAGGCAGTACCGCCCTGGACATAATTCTATGAAGCTACTATGAAAATATAAATGAAACGTCTGAGTTTACATTGAAAACGACGATCTAAAACTTAAAATGCAATGATAAAGTTATTGTTTGGTTTACTAAAATTTGTCCTTTGTTTTATTGATAATTTGTTTGATGACAAAGTTAAAGAGAATTGAAAATAAATATTAAAAATACAAAATTATTGGAATAAAATTATCTTTTTGGTTTTCTTGTAAGTTATTATTTTAACATCTATTAAGACTTGCAAACTTATAGATTTTTAAATTTTTAAAATAGCATAAATATAAACTTAAAATATAAACTTTAGATATAAACTTGAAATAAATTTAATAAACATGTGGGAAATAAAGTGATTTATTAAAAAAAATAATAAAATATTACGTTATAGGATAAAGATTTTAAAATTTTAATAAACATAAATTAACGCTTTAATAAGAAATAAGAATTTAAAATTAATAAATTGCGATAAGGTTTTAATAAAAACATAAGAATTTAATAATAATAAAAGTAATAAGTTGAGATAAAGTTTTTAATAAAAAATATTGACATAAATTTTTGACGATTATAAAATCATAATTATACAGGGGTGGCCATAAGTCGCTTTACCCAGTTTTAATAATAATAAACACAAAATTCTAAATGATTTATAAACAAAAACCAGATAAAATTTGTTGTTTTAATAATTATTTATTTAAAAAAATTTTAAATTATTTCATTTTGTTCATTGCTGTTGGCAATATTTTCTTGGCACGACAATTAACACTTCAGCAACGAATTTTTATAGTAAAGCAGTGGATAAAGCATGATAGAAATTCAAGAGCTGTAGCTGCAGCATTTGCAAAAGAGTATCCTAATGACGCTCCTCCATCACGACAATCAATGCATGTTTTGACTAAAATGTTTCACGAGACCGGCTCTGTAACCGACAAGAAGTGGGCGCCCTAACAATATGAATACCGATGAAAATAAAGAAAATGTTAGAACTTTCTATCAGAATGCGCCATCAACATCCGCAGTTCGTGCAAGTTTGCAGTTGCATATACCACGCCAAGTTTACGTAGAATAATGAAGGACATTGAGTTGAAAGTTTGGTGACCTCGTTTGCTCCATCAAATGAATGATGGCGATTATGACAGGCGCTTAGAATTTTGCGAATGGTTACAGCAACAACTCCATTAGAACATTGACATTAGGGGCAGAATAATTTGGACCGATGAAACTTCATTTAAGTTGAATGGTCACGTTAATATGCATAATGCTGTGTACTACTCCACTGAGAATCCTCATCTGGTATGGGAGACCAACAATCTTTCTCCGGGAATTTGTGTGTGGGGAGGAATACGTTCAACTGGTGTGCTTGGTCCATACTTCTTTGATGGAACGGTCAATTCTCAGCTATATCTCGACATGCTGCATGATTTTGCCGTACCTCAGCTTGACACAGATAACGACGTTTGGATGCAAGACGGTGCTCCCCCTCATTATGGTAGAAATGTACGCAACTTTTTGGATAAGACTTTTGAGATATGGATCGGCAGGAGAAGAACCACTGAATGGCCTCCACGATCACCGGACCTGACACCTTGTGATTATTCAATGTGGGGTATCCTGAAGGAACGCGTTTACTCACAAAATGTTCTAACCATATCCGAGTTGAAGGAAAGAATTACTACAGAATTTGCAGCCTTGAACAACGATAAAGACTTGCGCCGACGAATCTGTCACTCTGTTCAGAGAAGAATCCAGTTGTGTATTAAATCTGAAGGGCAACACTTTGAAGATAAGATTTAACTGTTTTCAAGTTTTTGTTTTGAAATTATTATTGTACGCTGATTAAATAAAAGTTGTATCATTTAGAATTTTGTGTTTATTATTATTAAAACTAGGTAAAGCGACTTATAGCCACCCTGTTGGATTTGGACAAAATAAAAAAAATAGTTCATCGAAAAATTGTTTTAAAAATCGTTATTATTATAGAAATATTATTTTATGTTGTGAGGAATATGTTAAATTGTATGAATGTGTAAATGTATTGATGCTGTATGTTGATTTTAGTATGTTGAATTTAGAATGGTGATTCTCCCACCCAGATGTAAATTGGTATTTTTGTATATTTACAAAGATTGCCTTTTCGAACATTATTAAAATAATAATTTGGTAAGTTTATATTTATAAAATTAACAATTAAAATTAAGTTTAATATTTTTTAAAAAAACAAAAAGAAAAGCATTTAATTAGATTTAAATAAAATTCCTTTTTAACAATTTTATAAAGTTTTTATTTTTCCGAGTTTTTATTCAGAAATTGTTAAAATTATTATTTTAGTTAATGTTTTTAGGAATTAAATATTTTAAAAAGAATTAGAAAAAGAAATGTTCGAATAATCATTATTAAAAATTGAAATTAAAAAAGCAATTAGAACGATGTCCAACAGTGAAAGATCTTGTCTGAGTTGTAATGACTCCAAATGTGATAATAATAAAAATGCTAATGAAAATTGTCTTAATGTTCTTAACATACGTGTTATGACTTCAATTAATGATTTAATTAAAAAATTAAATTAATAATTGAATTAATAATAAAGTTATTTACCTAAGAGAAAAGCTCCATAGTATAACCAAAGATTCTCCGCATTCAATCCTCATTGAGTTCGTCTGTTTTTACTTTTATCAAAAAAAATTTACATTTAAAAGTAAGCAAAACAAAAAGAACAGCCTCGTTGTTTATTGACAAAATCGAAACGCACGTTGCTCGACAAGCGCACATCAAACTCGAGCGGCACAACATAAGTCAGTATAACAGATGTGAATAAGGACAATCGAAACCAATCTGCGACAGATCCATTCGCCAAACCCCCGCTATATGATCGATTACACAAACAATCAACAATTTCAACGTTAACGTTAAAATAAATCGATAATAAATTTACAAATATTACGAATATAATAGATTGAAAAAAACAATTGTAAAGCTAAAAACACATATCATTGATAGTTTCACTTTTTGATTGATCGAGACAGTCACTATCACAGTGTCGTTCGCAACTGATAATCTCCGTTCTGTGTGATATAACGCACCCACGGCAGCGCCTGATAACCGCTCTTTTCGATGATTTTCAGATACCGCACCTGAACGATCGATCAGTGGAAAGCAAGTATTAAGGATGAATCATTAACAATGTACAAAGCGAACAAATATGCTTAAGAAGAGTTATAATTTGGTTTTATTTAAAATCAAAAACGCGCTACATCCTTTCACACGGTTTTAGGTGCTTTGACCACAGGTGCTTTGACCATAGGGGGTTTGACCATAGTTGATATATATATACACTATATATGAGAACAAAGAATTTGTTTGTTTTTGGTCCCCATAAAGGCTGGTGCCAAGCCTACTAGATTTAATATTAAACAGAAAGTATTCACATACATCATCATCAGCAATATTTGGAAATTTAGCATTTTAATATTTGTATAGTTCTCCATGATTTTGGCTTGTGTGGGCTAGAATCTAATATTTTAGTTGTTATTAATAATATGATTTTAAAATGTATATTAAGTTTAAATAGAATATTTTTTAATATATTTTATTTTATTAAAGTATTATTGGTATTAAAATTTTAAAGTATTAAAATTTTATGTATTAAAATGACCTTAATGGGCAAAGTAAAGTTATTTCAATACTTAAAATTTTTAATTAAAATATTTTTGTAATTATTACCCAATAATACTTTAATAAAATAAAATATATTAAAAAATTCTTAATTAAACTTAATATACATTTTAAAATCATATTATTAATAACAACTAAATATTAGATTCTAGCCCACACAAGCTAAAATCATGGGGAACTATAAAAATATTAAAATGCTAATTTTCCAAATATTGCTGATGATGATGTATGTAATCATTGAAACATGTCCAATAAATATATAAAAGAAGCTTTAATCAAATTATATTTTAAAAATATTAAAAGCTGTGGACAAACCACCTATGGTCAAACCCCCTATGGTCAAACCCCCTATCGCCAAACCCCTTATGGTCAAAGCACCTGTGGTCAAAGCACCGTGTACCTTTCACACATGTTAGTTCTGGTGTCAACAAATATGATTTGAGGACACTTTATCACTTATAATATTTAATAAAAAAATATTTTTTTATTATAAAAAATTGAATGTTTTATATGTACGTTCGGAGTAAAATTATAACTTTGTTAATTTTTCCTTTTCTGAACCATTTTCCAAAACAGTTTCAAAAGCCTTCATTACATCAGCAGTAGGAATTATGACCAACACAGAAAGACAACGAATAGTCATTCTTAAGCTATTAGTTGTTTCAAAAGCATTTTCAGTCCAAGATGCTGCACCTTGCGAATAACACTTTGACAAAGATGAAAATAACATCCTGTCTCTTTTGCGCTTTAAAAGGAGGTCTGTAGAGCATTACTAGCTGCAATTTCAAGATCAACAAGGTGAAATCATTGATTTTAATAAATTAAAAATTTTATCTTACGTTATTATAGTTTGATTCATTATGAGACAATAAATTGCAGTTGGATTAATTCCCGATGCAAGCTCGAAATGAATAATGTATTATCGAAAAAAATATTTAATTTAAGTATCAAGTGAAAAAGTGTCCGAAAAGAAGTGATAAAATATTCTTAATTTATTACTATTAAACATTAAAATTATTCTTAATCAAAAAAGTATTAGTATTTGACACAAAAAATATTTTTATAAAAAAGTATAAGGATAAAGTATCAAGTGATAGTGTGCAAAAATAAGTGATAAAATGTCCAGTGATAAAGTGACTAAGTGATCAATTGACGAAATGTCGAATACCTGCAAATATACAAACTACAGTGAAACCTCCTCATAAGATACACACCATATAAGATACAGCTCCATATAAGGTACGGAAATAATTTTTTGTATTTTACTGCATAAAATGACTTTGAATCCTCTCTACATTGGGTACACCATCAGGAAGGTACAGTTTTAATAAGAAAATCAGCAAAATTTTGTTATTATAACCCTTGTTTTTTATTTTCAAAATCATTATTAAAAATCATTTGTTAAGGGGTCACACGGAAGATTAACCTTTTTAACACCCATAAAAATGAGCAATTCCTCGAAAAAGATTGAAAGAAAAAAGATAGATTTGAAAACAAAGATAAAAATCATACAATTTGTCGACGAAAAACATATGTATAAAGGGGAATTAAATTTGTTAAGAATAAAACAGGATGTTATTTCTCAACATAAGAAGAATTTAAAACAAAAATCAATTACAGATTTTTTTTATAAAAAAATAAATGTTGATTGATGATTTAATTGTTCCATTTTATTTTAAAATTTTACATCTTTTCTAAATTTTTTTAAAAAAAATTATATTACTATCATTTAGTGAAATCTATTTATATTCCAAAAAAATATCAAGTGCTTTTCTTGTAAAATTTAATAATTAGTAAATATAATATTTTTGATCTATAATTTTATTTAACATTGCTTTTTATTTCTAGAAAATATTACACCAAAAACTTTATTTTACATTCTATATAAGGTACACCACCTCATAAGATACATTATCGAAAAATTTTCTTGACAAAAATGGTGTACCTTATGGAGAGGTTTCACTGTACTTTCGTTCATTGAGACAAGTGTGGTGGACAGAATGTGATTAGTCGAGAATAGTTATAAATGCAAAATGTTCAAGAAGTAATGTGAAAGTTGAAATTTCTTAGTTATAATTATATACATCATAAAAACTCGTAAATCAAAAAAATAGATTTTTTATATCCATTCTTTATGCAGACAGAACTCTACTTTGCCAACAAAGTTTTTAAAATTTAAAAAAATTTATATAAATAAACACAATAAAAATTAATAGTAACTGCTTATAATTTATAAGTAGATATCTTACAATTAATATTGTTCGGAGACTCCGAATTTTCCGTTTTTTTCCCATTTTGGGATCTTAACAAGTTTTTTTTGATCAAATTTTTACATAGTCATATATTGTCATCGAGAATGAGTAAGTGTGCAAAGTATAAAGAAAATTGATTGAGTAGAAGACCTTTAAAAATAGGTTTCTAAATTCCATGGATACATATATAGGGTTATATATACACAGAAATACATGTACAAAATTGAGAGCTACAAATCTATTCAATGGTAATACAGTGTCGTATTTTTACCGAATTTTAAAGCGTCGGCAAAAGCAAATGTCTCTAGATAGTTTTCTAGTAAAAAAGAATTAGGTATATTAATAATAATAATAATAATAGAAGAAAGATGAAGTTGAATAACGGTCCTTAATAATTCAAATGTATTTTTCATTAAAGAAAAATTCCTTGAATTATTTTTTCTGTATGGAACGCATTATCTTTTTTATACTAATTTATATTGTTAATATTATTTCGCTTAACGAGTATTTCGCATTACGATTGTGAGGAATATTTGAATGTTTGATGTTTTGTGTTTGAATGTGTATGTTGATTTGGAAATGTGTCTCTCTTACCAAGATGGATGATTAATATTTGAATTCTTATTATCTAAAAATATGTAATGTTTAAATTTATTTTTAATTTCAAATAATTTTAAAATTTTAAATAAGTTAATTAATTTTTATAATATTCATAAAGATGGTTATCCCTTACAACCGGTGTTATGAATTATAGGAACTGCTCAGTACAGAGTTGCTAAAATCTTGGACAGATTGTTGAAACTTTTAATTTTAAACGAGTTAAAAGTTAAGAATTGTTTTGAATTCAAAGATTTTATTTTGGATCAGTGTGTTACGAGTGAAAATTAGTGGATGGTATCATTTGATATGACAAGTTTGTTTGCAAATGTTCAAATTGATGAGGCATTAGAATAAGTAAGAGGTTCGTGGAATTTTACGGGTGGTGTAAACCACATGATCTAAAGTGGAAGTCAGAGGCGCTGCGAGATCCATTGATATTTGCCATAAAAGATGTTTCATTTTTGTTCGACAATAATGGGTATAAGCAAATAGATGATGTGGCAATGGGGTCACCTTTAGCACCTACTTTGGTATCCATTTTACGCAATCCACAGAGAAACAAGTTGATTTGTTCACAGGAAATAAACTTTTGCTTATAAGAGATATGAGGTATTTCTTGGTATTTAAAGATGAATCTCACATCGAATGTTTTTGAGTTTCATGAATGAAAGGCATTCCAATATAAAGTTCATAATTGAGACTGAGACTAATAACATACTATTCTACCTTGATGTTCTTTTTAGAAGAATAAGTGGTAATTACGAGACAGAAATCCACATACAGAGAACAGACATAGGACTGTATAGTACACCAAACAGTGTTTGTGAGAAAAATATAAAAGTGGTCTTGTCAAAGGCTTGATACATAGATTAATTAGCTCACAAAGGTTGGGACATTTGAGGAAGAGACTGAATAAGAATAAGTACTCTGAATGTATTTTGGATAAACGGTTGAAATAGATATTAGACAAACATTATGATGAGAGTGAAATGTGAGGGATCAAGAATGATGGATTAGAGGAGGTATTCAAACCAATTGTGAGAAAGACATATTCTTGTGGTTTTATAAAATTTAAATACGGCTTACTTAATTGCTTTAGGAATGATATAAAAGTTGTGTCTATTACTTCGAAGGTGAAAGAATTTTTCTCGTTAAATTCAAAAACAGATTTGGGTTTGCAAGTTAATATTGTTTATAAAGTTTGATGTCACGGATATCAAAATTCGTACATTAGAGAGAAACACCGTTATTGTATTAGTGAGCACTTACAACCAAGTCGGACCAGTAAAGACTGAGTATTTGAAGTCGTGTCAGAATAGAAAATCAGCTGATGTAAATGATGAATTTTCAATTCTGATTTCTAATTTTAATACGCATTCTGAAAGACAGTTTTGTGATTCATTATTGATCAGACATCAAAACCCTTTTACAAACATTTAAAAGGGAAATGATTGGATGTGTACTATTTGACGTTTATGATGTACAGATATGCTTTAATACTTTTGCATTTGTAATATTATAAATTGTCGATAATCGACAATAATCAAAAATCACCGTTTATCGATAATAAATCATCAAATGTATATTATCAATAATCAACAATACGTACTTGTACTCCAGACACTGTAAAATATGGAATCTCAAATTTAACAGAAATCGGTGGACGATTTTCTGGATCCTCACTGAGGACACTGGGTAAACCGAAATGAGCTCTCATAATGAATTCTTTTCCACCGGGAAATGATCTGATGGACCAAATAACACAATTTGTCTCCGGCACATATCGGCAACTGCCAACGGCCGTCTTAAACTTTGGAGAATCGACATCTGGAGGAACAGGAATGATTATTTCTACTTGGTTAGCTGTGCTTCGGCGTTTGAATTGACTTTTTGCCTAAATTTGTGTATGTTTATGAAAGATTAACGAGGACTGCTCTTTATTAACTTTATAAGTATAATGTTCAAGTATTAATAATTACAACATCCTTATCCAGTCAGTACATCTGGAAGTTTGCTAGAGATACTGACAGATCATCTTCAGTAATAAATGATATTATAAAAATGTATTTATTGAAAAATTAAGATGTGACAGCAATTTTTTTATCTAGAAAGAATTAAAATGATTTGAATAATACAAACTTGACAAAATATATGATAAATAAAAACTATGAGGTTGGATCATTAAGTTTCCGCAATATACATATATATTTACTAATTTTCTCAAATTAATCCCATTGAGTACGGTAGTATAAAGTTACTTCATATGCTACAAAAGATGGACATACATAGTTGGAGAAAATTGTCCCTGTAAAACGGCAATTTACGATTGTATTGTTCAATTTAAACATAGAAGGACTGACGTTTTCGACACAGTGAGATCAGTTGACAAGTGAAAATCGATCAAGTCAGTTTAGAGAAACGTTCGAAGAAATTATCAAAACAGAGAGAAGGATAACCGTTAAAACGTTTGGAGACAGCTTTAATGTCAGTAAAGAGAAAGCCCGTCAAGTGTTGCAATCCGTTGGTATAAGAAAGCTGGAATCTCGGTTTGTGAAATTTTTTATCCGTAAAGATAAGCAAAATCTGTTTGAAGTATTCTTAACAAAACCCGAATATATGAAAAGAAAATAGAGAAACTTTTCAACATTGTCAATTTAGATTAGACACCACTAAATCTCTATATACCCAAGAGCAAAAGGTTAATATCAGAATGATGGCTTCCACGTGAGAAACCGGCCATAAATTGAAATTTTGGACAAGTGATTAGAGATACTTCATTTTAACTATGTTTTGTAATAGGTGTGATCATATCAAACTAGATTTCACCGACATAACCGTTAACCTACTATGTCTCACTCATTGCTGAAACCTGATCGTTGTGTAGACAGGCGAAAAACTCCTCGTTGTGGCTATTTCAAGACGACAGTGTCCTCTTCACAGCCTAGACTTTGCACCAACAGATTTCATTATTCGGACCTCTAAAGAAGGGGATTCGAGGTAAACTGTTTAATTCACCTGGGGAGATTATGTAAGAGATTATGCCATTAATTTCTTTGCATAATGTAACTTAAACTTCTTTAATAAAAAGAAATATCAGAATCAGTAGTACGCTGTTAAACGTTTGTGGTTAATAATGGCTCTTACATGGACAAGTAAATGAATGTTAGTAGGTCATTTACTGTAGAAAAGATATCACTTATTTATTTATGGCTTATGTTTCATACTCATTACAGGTAAAATCACGTCTTGGTTAAATCACGTATTAAATGAAATTTAAAAAACATTTAAATGTAATATACTATAAGACTTAAGATGAAAATAATTTAAATCAGTGTTGCACAAACTTTTTTAAGTTGGGACAACAAATTTCCTGCAGGAAATCTTCAAGTATCACTTGATATTTATTGACCTACAACAACACTGTGAATTCAAATTTTGAATTAAAAAGTTATATTTGAAAACAAAATATAACATGCATTTATTTCAGAAGATAATCATATAAAATATAAGATATTTAAAGTTAGTACCTTTAGCTTATACATTGTGCATCACTGATTTAAAGAAATAAGTGATCGAAATTAACAATAACAAAATTGATAGTTCCGCCACCTTCAACGAACCCTTGCATTACTTTTTCAACTTCAAATCGGAACTATTCAACATTGCAAACTTTAATAAATGAAAACAAAAATGAAAATAAAACAAAGATTATATTAAAAAAAACAACAAGATAAATAAATAAAATTGGAATACAAATATATTAATAAATTGTTGTTGTATATCAAAAAGGAATATCCTTCATATTTATTGCTGCTAGAATATATTTTTGTATATGTGCTGTAAATTTCACACAATTGGTCATATTATTTACGTTAATATTATTCCGATTAATATCTCCTAATTGACGAGTTCTATATTCTGTTTGTGACATATCATTCCAATCTTCTCTCGCTAAAGTAGTAGCTAAGTAACTTCCTAAATTACACTTTACATCTGTTTTTAAGACAGACCATGCTTGTTCAATTGGGTTCAACATAGGACTGTAAGGACTAAGCCTTATAAGTCTATGGTGAGAAAATTCTGGTTCCTTAAAAACTTTTTCGACAGAGAAATGGCAAGGCACATTGTCTATCACCAAAGCTACAGAACGTTAATATGCACTTTGTGCATTTCTTATGCACTGTTTAACAAATTCGTTAGCACCTGTTTTTTTAAAAAATCCTCTTCTTATTTTCTGAACTATTAGATTTAAATTACCAATACATCCAATGACACGAATATTTCCACAACAACTACCAGCAGCTACAAATGTGCAGCGACTTCCTTTTTTTGAACGTCCTTACTTTCGAGAAATGAACAAATTAAAATTTGTTTCGTCAAGATAAGAATTGACATGTTTTCTGTTTGAAGATCGAGTAATGTTCTTATATATTTACATCTCCTATGTGAACACTGTTAGCTCTTTCTGACTCTACGTATGTCTTTCTGCGCAAACATAAGACCATCAAGATGTTGAAGGATACATTCCTTGCTTGCATTACTTTCAAACTCTTCCTGGAGTTTTTCTTTAAATTGCTGAAGAGTATTTTGGGGATTTCTTCTATTTGGTTTTCAAATAAACTATGTTGTTCATCACAAATTTTTACTCTGCGTTTACCATCACTTTGTTTGCCCAGTTCATCATGATTTTCCCCAATCTATATGCTGTTCTCCTTGGAACTCCAAGTATATCTGCAAAATTGCACTAATCTTCACTTATATTGTAAACACCGCAAATTTGCCGTTTTGAATTTAATGCATCAACATTTTTTTCAGATACAACATTTATACATTCAGATACAAGCTTCCTATAAAAATTTAATAATATTTTTAATGATATGAAGTTAAAAAACACATTAATTATATTTTTCTTATATAATATATAAAGAATCCACGACACTTGATCCCGAGACAGTTAATCCCGGTACAGTTAATCCCGGACACTTGATCCCGATGATATTTAATCCCGAGGGTATTTGATCCCGATGTCATTTAATCCCGAGGTGATTGAAGGTAATTTGATCCCGAAATCCTGGATTGTTGATGGAACCTTTGCACTTGCACCCACGGTGTTTTTTTCAGCTTTATTCCATCCATTTTGTATTTGGAGATGGAATAAATCAAGTCGGTCGCCGCTTGAGGGGTCGTAATGCAGCTTATGGCTCATCACTCTTTAAAGTTGAACAGTGGAATCAGCATGAGTTTGCAACTACAGGAATTGTGACAACTAGGGTTTGCAATACCGGTATTACCGAAACCGGTATCAAAGTTAAGAAATAAAAACTTTTATCCCATTAGTAAACACAAATTAACACACATGTTCGTTTTATAAATAAAAGTTCTTGATTCACAAAATAATTATTAAACAAATTTTAATATTAATCAATTGTACTTTTTCTTTCACTTTTAAAATAAAAAAAACCTTTTTCATTGATAAATAATTTTTTTCTATTAAATATAAAACATTGTAATTGATTTAGAAAAAGTTAACCGACAACAATGGAACAAATTAATTTAGTTTGAGGACAAAACATATTATTGAATTGGTGTAACGTTTATATCCAGTGGAAAAAAAGTTTAATGTTGCTGGGATTTGCCTGTTCCAATCACTATCAGTCCAGAGACAGCGAAGCAATCTGAATCAGAAAGTTTTTAATGAAAGAAAACTTTCATTTAATGATTCAAAGAATTACTTCAACTGATAGTACTTAGGCTGAAAGGCTCCAACAAAATATCAAAAAAAACCTCAAAACAGAACTAAACTGTTTATGGGGAAAAATACATTTGGAACTTTTATATCAAGCTTTATTGACAACTGCTCCATCGAGAGTTGAAGCGAAGAGAGTCTTTTTTGCTGTGGGTTTGTTTCGTACTAAGATAAGATCCAGAATGAATGACTCTACTTTGAATTATTTATGCTTCTTGTGCTCAAATTTTTCGAATCAATATAACACCACTTAATCAGTTTGTGATATTCTTCTTTTGAACTTCTTATGATAATATTTTTTGAACCAATAGTATTAATTAATTATTTTTTGAATAATTAGATGGTTTTATCTTTAAACACTTAGATTATTAGAAAAAAATACTGTCATTTCTATAATGTATCAAAATACATGAAATTATATCCAACAGCTTCATTTTTCATGACTAATACCGGTATTACCGGTATTACAAAGTTTGACGAGAAACCAATACCGGTAATACCGGTATTGGAAATATCCGGTATTCTGCATTCCCGAGTGAGAACGAAAAACTCAGTTGAAGGGTGACATCATGACCTCCAGTCACTCTTTCAAAGTTCATGAATGGGATCAGAAGGACAATAACACTGCTGCTTTAATGTTTTACCGCGATAAGACACAGCTTAGAAGAGATATTGTGACCACCTATAATAGTGATGAGGTACTTGTGTTTCTACGTGCAATGGCTCATATGTCACACTCCTGAAAGTTAATGTTTAATTAATAATAATATTTATTGCAGACTTTTGTTATGTTTTGTTATTATTGAATGTCTTTGGGATCAAGTCTTCGGAATTAACTGTCTCGGGATTAAGTGTCCCCGTACCTATATAAGATGTGGGTCTTGAATAAAGTTGTATAAAAAATTTTTGTGTGAAATAACTTACATATATTTTTTATTTCAAAATTGTCAGATAAAAAATAAACAATTGATTAATAAAGTAAACAATTAATTGATCGCATCAATTGCCTACAATATTGAAAAAAAATAAAAATACATATTTCTTTTCATTTAATAAAGTTTGCAATGTTGATTAGTGCCAATTTGATTTTGGTGAATTGTTATAATGATAAATTTATCGTTTTAAAAAATTATAAAAGCTTGCACCTTCGATAATCTGTTTACTATTTTAATAATATCACTATAAGTCAATTATTATTGCAATTAGAATTAAAGAAATACCTTTATCATGTATTCCACCCTGCTGTGTGGATGTTTTTCAATGACTGACTCCACCCATATAAGAGGTTTGACCTGTTAAAAAATGCTCAAAACATAAAGACACTCATTAAAACCAACATGAGTGCTAAGTCGGTATGACATTAATTCAAAATCACCATCGGGAGGAATGAAAGAAATAGTTCGGTCATTTTCGAATCGAGTGAGTCTAACACATTGGTGAAATCTAACATCTTCCATTTCTACGGATTTATTTTTTGCACGGCCCGTATTGTCAAATAGTATTTTATCATTGAGACCAAGACGAAGTTCCGGCATACCAGAGAGATAAACTCTCATTTTAATGCATCCAACTATTTCCGACCGCAACACATTTCCGCTGGAACTGACCTGAGAGAATTAATTTTATTCGAGATACAATGAAATCATAAATATTAGATGAGATTGATTTTTTCAAATGTAAAAACTAGTTATTCAGTTGTTAAACTTTGATAAAATAATATTTACTAAATTTATTTATAAAAATAGTAAAAAATAAATATAAAAAAATAATGTTGTTATTATTTTTTACTGCAAAAGTAGCAGCACCATATAATTAAATACCTAATCTATAAATATAAACCTTCGACTATCTAAATTGGAGATGGAAACAGAAAGTTATTAAAATAAATATGAATTTAATATATCATTTTTGTATAGATAATATAATATAATTATATGCGAATGGGAAACTGATCTTAGTATTCTTATCTTGTATTAATAAATTATTGTTGTTATGTAGTTTCTGAACACTGAGGTTTCTTGATTTTTATGATCTCTTGGATGAGGGTTGAGGTCTGTGATTATTTATTTGAAGATTAAAAATAGCGTAAATGGTTTTTTTATTAATGCGAAATTGCTTGGAAAAATTCCTTAAATTTTATTATGTTTAAATTTGTATTTTAATTGCTTTTAAATTTCTACTTTTAAGATTTGTAACATCATTTTTACTATATTATTTCCAAAAGGAATTGAACAAAAATAGCTTTAAAAATAATCGAACATATAAACAGAATATTTCTATTTAATTAAATATTATTCTATCTTAATTTATTTGTATTTGGCCTTTGGTCTTAACAATATATATCGTATAGAATGTTGGTATGCTCTCGATTGAAGAAAATACTTTAGTACATATATTTGTTTAATGTTATAGGTGCTTTGACTACAGGTCCTTTGACCACAGGCAGAAAACAAAGAATTTGTTTGTTTTTATTCCACATACAGATGCGTTCTGGAATCTCAAAATTGAGATCGTGTGGAATCTCAGGCAGTGTTGTGTCTCCGTGGGCGTTCCTTTTTTGTCTGTATTTACTTAGTGCTCTTGATAAAGTAGTTTTCTTTGGTAATGCGTGGAAAAAATGATCAGCGAGAGTTGAAGTGACTACCAAAAGTAATACAGTGTTTACTCTATTCTTTTCTTAACTTTCTTATCCGTCACGATTTTGGAGAAAATGCATTTTTATACTGGAAATTTTATTCTATCCGCTATTTTTTTTAGAAATTTGTGAATTAAGCTTATTAAATTTTAACAATTAAATAAACTAAAACTGAAAAATTTAACAGCAAAATTATAGTCATTAGATAAAGGTATGATTAAGTCTTAAATCGAAATTTGCAGATAATAAATTGGCTGACATAATTGAAAAATTGAAAGTGGAAAGAATTTTTTGGATTCGTACAACAACATAACTCTTAAAGAAGCGATTATTTGGATAAGTTTTGTTGCGGAAGAATTGTCTAATATAACAATTGTAAACTGCTTTCGTATGAGGAAATTGGGATCGTGAAATAGAAAATTATTTTTTTATGTTTTTATTAGTAAAGCAAATATTTTAGATCATGTTGATAAATATGAGTGTGAGGAATATTTGAATGTTTCATGTTTTGTTTTTGAATGTGTATGTTGATTTGGAAATGTGTCTCTCCTACCCAGATGGATGATTAATATTTTAATTCTTATTATCTAAAAATATGTAATGTTTAAATTTATTTTTAATTTCAAATAATTTTAAAATTTTAAATAAGTTTATTAATTTTTATAATATTTAATAAATAAATCAAATTAATATTTTTTAAATAATTAATTATCATTTATGTTGTTTAAATAAAAATATAAAGTCAAATTGGTGTTCTTAATAATGAGTTTAACCAGTTATGTTTCAATAAAACAGACGTGATTTTGGCAATTGGGCCGATGAAGATGGTTGTATACAATAGAAAAATGTAAAAAAATCTTAATATGTTTGATGATACTGAAAATGAATGAAATGATGATACTGAAGAAAATGTGCCCGAAAAAAATTGTTTCAAAAACGATGTATTTCAAGTTATCAAGGAATATGTTAATCAATAAGGGCTTTTCAATAGTAATTCAGCTAACGACATCAGGCGCGTACCCAGTTTGAAAGTTTGAATTATGATCTTAATTACGTAAGAATACGTTAAAATGTTTAACAATTTAAAATTTGAACTATCCAAAATAAATAATATTTTGCAAAATCAAAAAAATTCTCCCCGAAAAAATTAAATTATAATCCTAATAACTTCAAAGTTTTTTTAACTAACATTTAATAAGAATAAATTAAGCTGTTTCAGTTTAAAATGTGAACTATCTAAAATAATTAATATTTTGCAAATTTAAGAAAATCCCTCCCCCCGAAAAAAATCATCTACAATCTTAATTACTTCTATGTTTTTTTAACTAACTATTAATAAGATTAAGTTAAAATATATGAGTTATAATTTGTGAACTATCCGAAACAATTAATATTTAGAAAATTTAAGAAAATGCCTCCCCCGAAAACTTTTAATTATGATCTTAATTACCTAAAGTTTTGCAGAGCATAGAAATTTTTCTTCCTCAAAACATAAAACATATTGCGTATAACGATATCTTTCCTTCTATAGAAGCCAGTAATGAAATGATATGAGTTGTATTAGTGGTATAATAAATTTTATTATTTTAATAATTAATTAAAGTTTTTTAACTGTAAAAATAAAAACTCAAAAAAGAAGGTAAGTATTGCGTAATCTTATATCCCCCCGAAATATTTTTCTGAACGGCATTAATAAAATCAACAAAACTTGTTGCAAACAAAAGAAAAAATTAACATTGGATGATTGATTAATTAAAAAATAGTTGTTTTGAATTTTTAAATTCCGACTAAATATGGTAGATATTAAAGTATAACAATAAATCTAGTATAATGTTAAATTGATTTTTATTTTTTGTTATCTGTAATGTTTTCTCCTATCCGCCACATTTTTTTAAATCCCCGTTTATGGTGGATAAGAGAGTAAACACTGTATTTTTTTAAAATTACAAAATAAACTTATATTTATCGTCGTTTATATTTTAGGCGAGTTATTTTAAGAATTAGAATAATATCTAATACTTTAAAGTTTGTTTTAACAAATATGTCAAATAAATCTTCCATGTGTCAAAGGACTGTGATTACATTTCCTTGTTCAACAAAAATAATCGAGTGGTTCAACTTATTTGAACGAAAGATAATATTAATTGAGATCATAAATGTTGTGAGCGTGGAATCACAGCTAAATCAGCAATTTGTTGTCACAGCGCGCTTTTTTGATGCGTTTGATATGCGTTTATATTCGTACTAAAATATAAATGAGCTTATTATCTATGTAGTGTTATAGATAAAATAAAAATAAGCAAGAGTTCACTATCAGAGAACATGGAACTTCAAATCGCATTTGCACGGTGGTAGGTCACAATGATTAGTATTACTTTTTGTTTGTGCAGAAATTGTTAGTAAAATTAAGGTACCTATTGAAGACTTTAAGTCACTATTATTTGTAGATCATTCTTCCAATTCTTGATTCTTTCTGTTGATTGTCGACACAGAAATTGTTGGCAAACATCACGCAAAACAATCGTCATCACTAATGTATTCATATTTGAGAAACGTCTAATTCTACCAATATAATTAAATCAAACAATTGTATTAAAAACTGATATTTTTCCTAAAAATTATTGTTCTTGTTAAATCTCTTTAAGAATCTATAAATTAAATAAAATTTAAATTCAAAAGTATAATCGTATTGATATTTTCATAAATCAATGACGGACAAATGAGAAATATAGCCAAGAAAATAGAATGTAATTTAGAAGTTTAATTTAGAGATGAGCTACACAGAGACGACACTTTGGAATGTCGGTATTGAATTCAGTTTAAGTGCCATTAAAATTGACCAAAGTCTGTTAAAAAATAGAATTAATTTTAATTTCAGTTGCTCGATTATCGATCGATATTTGTGTGTTTTTAAATAAATTCTTATGTCATTGAGTTTTTATCAAAAAGCAATTATTATTATTATTGTTGTTGTTATGAGAGGTAAATAAGATATCGTTTGCTCATTGTCTCCTCATTCGATGACTCTATAAAATATACATGTCGTATTCGGCTGAAACTTATAACGAATAATTGGATTCATAAATAGTAATAAATTATATTTAAACTATGAGACCCATGATAATTAGATATATTAATACCGACTTATACGAGTTTAGTGGGTCGCATCAGTTGTGCAAATAGAAAGATCTATCTTTCAACTGATAATAAGAAAAGTAGGTAAAAATCACTAAAAAACATAAGAAAAATTATAATAAAAACTTATAATAAAAAAACTTATAAATTATAATACTAAATGATTTCTGCAAATTATTGAATAAGTAAAAACTGATACTTGATTGATTTTGTGAAGCACTGACTACTAAATGTGTTGCAACATGAAGATGTTATACTAAAGACATTTAGTTCCACCAAATTATTCGATGTTTTATAATTTCAATATATTAAGTTTATTTTTTGTTGGCAAAAAAATGAAATTTACAAAAGTAAATTAAATTTCATAATTATACTATTTGAAACTAGTAAATCAGAAAAAAATTATATCCATTCTTTATGCTGACAGAACTACTCGGGATTGGTTTGCCAGGTTCAAACACGATAATTTCGACCTCAACGACGCTCCTCGTTCCGGAAGACCAGTCGGGATGGACGAGGACCAACTCGGGGATCTTTTGAAGGAAGATAGCCGCCAGACATGCAGAGAATTGGCCGAAAAAATGAATTGTGATTTTGCGACAATTTCACGCCACCTTCAGTCGATGGGTTTCACTCAAAAGCTTGGAGCTTGGGTCCCGCACGAACTCACCCAAAAATAGAAGGATAAGCGGCTTTCCATTGCTGCTCAAAATCTCGCTTGACACCAAGGAACCCATGTCCACAGGCAACGTTTCTTATACAGAATCGTCACTGGAGACGAGAAATGGTGTCTCTATGTGAATATGAAGCAACGGAAAGAGTTGGTGAGTCCTGGAGAGAAGCCTAAGCCCAGGATCAAGAAAGACCTGCACCCGATGAAGACAATGATTTTCGTATTTTGGGATTGGGAAATGCTTGGAAAGAACATGACAGGAGAAAAAAATCTCTATAAAGCCCAATTGCATCGAGTCAATGAGGCAATTCAACAAAAAAGACCGAATCGACAAGGCCAGGTGATCCTCCTCCATGACAATGCTCGACCACACACCGCAAAAACTGTCAAGATGGCACTCCAAGAGCTCGGTTGGGAGATCCTTCAACATCCTTCCTATTCCCCAGACCTAGCCCCGACGGATTACCATCTCTTCCTCTGTGTTTCAAATGAAATGAGGGATCTTAGCTTCGAAAATCAGGATCATCTTGAGAATTGGCTCATCAACTTCTTCGACACTCGACCTAAGGATTTCTGGCGAAATAGAATCAACAAACTGGTGGAAAAATGGGAAGAAGTAGTGAACAATGAAGGAGAGTACATAATTGATTGAAGTGTTATTATTTTTGCTGTTAAAATTTTATGATTTCAGTAAAAATAATTAAATGAGTCATTATTTTGGTTGTTAAAATTCTTTGATTTCTTTGAAAATAAATGTTTAAAAAACGGCGGGAACTTATGCAACAACCTAATACTTATAATTTGTAAGTAGATCTTTTCCAATTAATATAGTTCAAGAACTCCGAATTCTCTGTTTTTTCTCATTTTGGGACCATAAAAAGTTTTTTTCGATCAAATTTTCACATTATCAATTATTGTCATCGAGAATGAATAAATGTGCAAAGTTCGGAGACAGTTTTTTTGATAGTGTTCTCAGAGGCAACTTTAATGTCATTCATCGAAAATAGTCTTTTGACAATTGCATAGTTTGATAAAGTGAATTTATGTTCTTTGACAATATTTTGTAACCTAATCTTTAACTTAACATCAGCATCTCTAAGTCTAAATGTGCTATCTAGATTGTTTAGTAATTTTAAAGTTTTATCTATTTTATTTTTGGCTTCTTCGTGATTTTCATTTTTTAGAGAGTCATGAAGTTCCAACGAAATCTCGTCACACAGCAGCCTGACTACAATGCCATAGCCATTGCACTGTTTGTGGCATCTGTCATATATAGATTCTAAGATGTAATCTAATTTCTCTGGAGAGAAGACAGTCGGAGCTCTATGTGTTATGAGCGCTTCTTTTCATGAGGGTGGTGCTGGGATTCCTAATTCAAAAGCCTGTCTATTTAGTTTGTCCAAGAACCAGCGTGGGGTGTTGTTTACTCTTTCTATCCCCTCCGCAACACAGTGAATATTTTTATAAAGGTTGATAAAATTTTATGTCTATGAATCTTTTCTAGAGTTTTAATTGCGGAATCGGTAATTACTATTTTTTCAGGTGTTACGATGCTGGCAACTGCAGCAGATTGTTTTTTAATTTGGTCATGAATCAATTCGAAAGCGTGTTCAAAATTATCTCTACTGACATGATCTGCTGCAAGAATTGGTGGTAGAAAGAATAGTGGTTTAGTCAAGTCAGATGCGGCCAATGTAAGATGAATGAGGTCATCGCTATCATGACCTGAATAATCCTCTTTCTGGTTAACTAGAGGTGTTTTGACGGTCTCAGAAGATTTATATAATATCACATCATTAGATAATAAAGTGTTATTTTCATTATTTTCAGCGTTATCATTTTTCTCATTAGAGTTTTCTATATTTTTAGTATTATTTTGTATAATTATACGCAGCTCGTTAGAGACCGCACGGTCCACCCCAGTTATTTCGGGTTCTACGGAGCGGAAACCCCTAGGGTAATGGAAATGTTTTTTCCATTTTTTTGAATTATTGTTATTATTTGATGATTTAAACAGATCTGAAAATGTTTGCTTTTTTTTATTATTTTTAATTTTTTCAATATTATTAATTTCATGATTATTAATCGATTTTTGGTTTTTCCAACCGCTACTGTTATAAATTTTTTTTTATTTTTATTAATAGCTGTTGTCCAACCATCGTCATCGTTAAAAATAATATTTTCTATGTAATTGTTAAATAGAATTTCAAATATTCTATTTCTAAATAATAGAAATAATGAATTAAGATTTTCATTATTTAATTCAATTATTTCATCGGAATTAAATTCAATATTGTAATTAGTTTTGAATTGTGTACTTTTAATAAATTTCATGAAGCAAGAGATACAGCATCAGATCACTTCAGTTGGGACACTTCGTAAAAATAAACCTGAGATTCCAGTTTGCATGATCCCGTCATCTGTTCGACCTGCATTTTCATCAATATTTTTATTCCAAAGCAACATCACTATGGTGTCTTACGTTTTTATTTTTTTTATGCATATATTTTTAATCAATAAGTTTTGTATGTGATATTATCTTAATTTTTCAAATTTCCCAATTAGATTAAAAACAAATAAGACCGATCTCAGCTGCTCCAATTGAGTCCAAACTACCTCAACTAAATAAAAACTCTAGCTGTGATACAAAACAGATGGTATTTATTGAATAAGAATCAACAGCAATATTAATAATCGTTCCTTTCAAAGGTTTCTACCTTGAAAAATTATTGATTAATTGCAGATAATATATGACAGAGTTCTCTAGTCGACACTGGTATTCCAAACTCGCATGGGGTTGCTATGATTTCATAAATGTAATAACAAATAATTAATTATGTCCTTATTTTATAAAAGTCTCCATTTAATCAATTATTACAAATTATTCCAATACTTCCCGTAAAGAAAGTGCATCCAAAATTTCATCAAAAAAAAAACTCACCAGTAAATTGACAGATTCAATCACATCCAAGAAAACTTCATTTTTCCGATACTTCACTCCTTCTGGTCGCCATGACACGGCATTTGTGACGGCCATGGGCGGCCGAGGAGCAATTTCGAGTTTGTGGCTCTCCTGAGTTATGTATCTGACCAATTATCGATTAATATCATTTGATTCTACTGAGACACAAAAATCAGATCTCACTCTTGTAGTATCTTTGTATCGGTCGTCTGTGGATATCCAAAATCGATAACTTCATCCAACAATTCGTAAATTATGACAAAATTATCGCGAATACTCTCTTCCTCCAAATCTTTAAAATATTCAATAAAGATCTAAAATGATTAATAAATAAAATATTCAATAATATTAACAAATAGTTGCATTGTTCATACTCACAGGGTTTATGAACTAGTTTAATAAATCCCTTTACATTTTGCATTTAATCCAGAGTAAAAAGCTTGAAAAAATTTAAGTTACCATCAAAAAGTAAAATAAAATATTTTTGTAATTGTTGAGGTTTAACTGTTTAAATCAATGGTTCCCAACTGGGTCGAATAAACAATCAAGGGGTTAATAGTGAACAAAGGGTCAATAAAAAAATAGAAAAACAATTAAATACATACTGGTGTGGATGCATAAGGTCTTGATTTACTACTGCATCGACTTTGTCTCTATGGTTTGATTATAATGTTATATTTTTCTTCGTAGTATAAACATAGTTAGTAAAGTAGTTATCTGTACAATAAAATTAAAACAAGGTGTTCCAAGATTAAGGTGAGAATTTGATACATTAAAATCCAGGGGGCGATAAGAAAACAATTATTTTAAAAGACATTGATGAGAGAAAAGAATTTGAAATTGTTGAGTAAAATGCTTATGCTTTTTATAATATTACAATGAAAATGTTTATCAAAACATTTAAGCAGTGTACACTAGTTATATTTTAATTTAATAAAATGTGAATAAACACGTCACATTAATGCGAGTATAAAATTAAAGTTGTGAACAAGAAAACTGCGGATATGTATCCGCAAACAAAAGGGAAAAGAAATGGCATGCCTTTTGCAGTTCCTACGGTTTGGCGGGAGCCAACTGACCATGTTAGTAACTGCTACTTTTGCTTGACAGGCATAAAAGGTGTTATTAAGAAAAAGAGGCACAGTATCACCTACCCAAACATTCCTTCAGCTATTCACCCTATTCCACATTCTGATCAACTACCTGTGCCGATTTTAAAATGTTTCTCAATACCTGAGGAAGGCAGCAGTAGTGATGAAGACACTTCTTATATTGTTTTTGAAACTGAAGAATATGTTCCTGGTGTCAAACAGTCAGTTCATCAGCATTTTAGCCAAGAATAGTTAAACAACTTGGAGCGTGATTTGAGTTTGTCAAAGAAAGTAGCTGAGATGTTGGCTTCCAGGCTAAATGAAAAAAATTTACTTGATGTGAATGCAAAGGTTTCCTTCTACTTGAATCGAAATAAGCTTTTCTTGCCATTTTAATCTCACCAAAATGGATTGGTGTTCTGCCATGATATTTCAGGTGTCCTAAAATTGCTGGATGTACTATCATACAATCCAGACGAGTGGCGATTGTTTGTAGGCAGCTCCAAACGGAGTTTAAAATGTGTTCTTTTGCATAATGGCAGTGAATAAGGTGCAGTTCATATTGCTCACTCAGTCATGTTAAAAGAAGAGTACTATAACATAAAATTGGTCTTCGATTTATTAAAGTATCAAGAACACAATTGGATGATGTGTTGACATAAAAATGGTTAATTGTTATACTGTAGCAATTTCGTTTTATCTGTACATTATATAGACTATTCATTGGTAAAACAGAATCTGGACTTTTCCATGTGGTAATATAATCTTATCTTGCTTCACGTACCACTGTACATAACTTTTCGGTTGCTAGTTTAGGAATTAAAGTGGAGCTTTATTAGAAATTTAAAAATCATGATGATAGATAATGGAATAGATAATATTTATACATAATATTTAAATTAATAAAATCAACATCTTAAGATTGCTAAAAAAACTAGAGTTTACAGAACAAAACGAACAACACATTTAAAATCAGCACCCCAAAATTACTCGGAAACAGTTATGAAATCTCTTACAACAAAATATGCGTTCCCCAGTGTTATGATATAAATTTGTTTTTTTAAAACAAAAACTGTATGAAAGGTCTTGAAAACTGTAAAATTACAAAATTTCATTTTAATCTTCAATGGTTAATTTCTTAGTAGCTGGTAACAGTTGATGTGTCTGTTACTTTGTAGGATGGAAGAAAGATGAATATAATGCAGTAATAAAAGTCTTTATTTTTGAAGGTATATAAGAAATAGAAATTCATACTAAAGTGGTATTAGGATTAAGAGAATTTTTTCCCTCATTTTCAACTCTTCATAAATGAACATAAGAGCCTAAGCAGATTCGTACAAGCATGAAGATGATCCACGAAGTAGACATCCAAAATCTTCAACAACACAAGAAATCATTCAATACGTCACAGATTTTATTTTAGGTAGTCGATAAATGAAAGTTTGTGAAAGAGCTGATGTCGTTTAATTTTTAATCATTTTAAAAATAAATTATTTTCGTGGAGCATTCTGTTGTATTTTCGCTACGTAGTAGCAAACTTGATGGTTTAAATAGAACTTACTTAATCAGTGCAGCGAGTATTGCTCTGATCAAAACACTATATTTTATAAATAAAAAATATTTTTGAAAATAAACTTTTCTAAAATATATTTTACATGAAAATAATGATAAATCATTTTAAATGATTATTTAATTATAATATATTGATAAATTATTTTAAAAATAATAACTAATTATTAAAAAACAAAAATTAATTATTTTAAAAAACCATAAATCATTTAAAAATAATAAAGAAAAAATATTGAAATAGAACCAAATAACAATAATGCATGCAAATTATTTTTTTAAATCGATTAATTATTTTTAAATAATAATTAATTATTAAAAAATGAGAAATCATTTTAAAATAATAGTAAAAAATATTTTCTTGGTGACAGGCAATATTGAAGCATAACCAAATCCAGAAACATGCCAATTATTTGAAAATATATATATATATATTATTTTTCAAAAAAATAATTATTAATCATTAAAAAATAACGATAAAATATTTTTAAAAAACAATAAATCATTTAAAAAATAATAAAATAGAAAAAAATATTTTCTTGGTGGTGGGTAAAATATTTTAAATTGTTGCAATACAACAGTCACCACTACGATTTTGACATATAAATTGAAATAATATAATGAATTTGGAAAATATGTTAAATTAATAAAACCTTAAATTTCACTTAAACTCTTTGATTAACATCTAAAATGGAAAAAAGCAGTCTCAATATTAAATATCTTTAAATAAAATATCAAGTAATAAAATTGAAATTTAATATCATTTCTCTTACAATAATTTCTTTATAAATAATAATGAAATAAATTATTAAAATAAAAAATTAAATTACAAATAAATTTGCTAAAGATGATCAAAGAGTGTGATCGAAACATGTCCAACATTGATTTATTTAAAAAATGCTTTAATAAATATATATATATATATATATATATATATATATATATATATATACAGTCAGGTGCAAAAGTTTGTGAACGCTTGTTTCTATACTGCTTTTTACACTGCTGGAGTTACACAGAACGCCCTTCGTTCAGTATGATGGAGCACCTTGCCACAATTTCAAGGCTGTTCGAGATTGGTTAGCACAGTCAGGCTTCCGAATTCTGGGTCCTTGGACAGGCAACTAACCGGATCTCAATGCGATTGAGAAAGCCTGAACTCAGGTGAAGAAACAGGTTGCTGCCATGCACCCAAATTCCCTGCAGGACATGATCAAAGCAGTGGTAACTGTTTGAACTCAAAAAGTGTCACCAGGCTATTGTAAAAAATTATTTTAGTGTGCTTTTGTCAATATAATTGCAGTTGGGTGCAAAACACAATTTAACAACAAGAGTTCACAAACTTTTGCACCTGACTATATATATATATATATATATATATATATATATATTTACTTTAATTAAATTTAATTAAGATTTTAATTGAATATTGTAGTACAGCCTAAAAAGAATCTTGATAAGTGATTTTAAAACAATACTTAATCATTAAAAAAATAATCAGAAATCATTTAAAAAATAAAAATCGAGAAAAAAAATAAAAAATAAGTAAATAAAAATCGAAATATAACCGAATGTCCAAAGTTGATTTTTTTAAATGCTTTAAAAAATATATTTAAAAATTTTCAAATAATTGTTCAATAGTGTGAGGAATATTTTGAATGTTTGATGTTTTGTGTTTAAATGTTGTATATTGATTTGGAATTGTGTCTCTATTCTACCCAGATGGACGATTAATATTTTAATTCTTATTTTCTGAAAATATGTAATGTTTAAACGTATTTCTGATTTAAAATAATTTTACAATTTTAAATAAGTTAATTAATTTTATTTACAATTTTTAAATAAATAAATCGAATTAATATTTTTTTAAATAATTAATAATCATTTTAATGTTTAACCTAGTGGTCCGCAACCTTTTTTATTTCACGGCACACTAAAATGGAAAAAAAATCTCGCGGCACACCTTTCCCTCATTCCTCTCCCGCGACATATTTTTTTTACTTTTATGTGTTTTTTAACTAACAAAATATATACAGTAATAATCAATGGAATTTTTTTATTAAAACGAAGCAAGAAAATTTATTTCAATGAGATATCTGAGCATGTTTTTTAGAACAAATTTTCGTCAATCTTGGTTCAATGTTTGATAAGCAGACACGCATTTCCGCATCCATATTCTGTAGTCGCTCGCGCTTCTTGGATTTGATTTCTGTCAACGCTGAGAATCCAAATTCACAGAGGTATGAAGAGCCGAATGGCAACAAGGACTTAACAGCTTTTTCACTTAATTCGGGATATTGGTTTCGTAGTGGAATCCAAAAGAATGACAATTCTTTCTCGGCAAAGGAAGCCTTGTGAACCAAATCGTTTCTCAAGTCGATGAGACTCTCTTGTTCTGCCGTTGTCATGGAACCGTTGTCAGAAGTTACAA